>WWET01003077.1:78920-94998 GCA_011038615.1 Limnodynastes dumerilii | reverse complement strand
CTTGGTGGTGGCAGTTCATTGGTAATAAGTCATATTTGGGGTGGGAGAAGGGGCATTAGTCATTGGAGAACAGACCAGGTGGCTGTTGTGATTAACCCCTTGAGCCCCAGATAAGTCACGAAAGCCTCAGGTGAGGTCAGGGTCGTGACATTATTGATCTTAGTTTATTTAATTTTATTGTTAATAAATTTCTTAACATCAGATGACCCAGGATGACCTGCACAAACACTGAGGGCCAGATTTACTAAGCTGTGGGTTTGGAAAAGCTCTCTCTTTTCTATTACATACTAAAGAATGTCAGCTAGAATCTGATTGGTTGCTTTGGGCAACATCTCCAATTTTTCAAACCCGCAGCTTAGTAAATCTGACCCAAAATATTGTACTTTTTAATGTGTTTTTAAGAATTTGTGTTTGTGCAAATATTCGGTGCTTAATATGTCTTACAAAATAGACAAAAATATTTAACGAGAAGTAAGTGTGTTAATGTAGTTTCAATCAGGACCGCAATTTAGTACGCTCAAAAAATGAGGAACCAAGCTGAACCATTGCTGAGCTCAGAAGCATTTACTAAAGGATTCCAAGTATGCTGAACGACTACTGTTGCACAGCTAAAAGGGATGCTTCTGAGGCAAATCACAGCAGAAAATCCTATGCATTAATATTTGAAATAAGTTCATACAGGGTTGCCAACTCTCCTGCAATATTTGAGAGACCCCCAAAATTTGGGCAGTTCTCTGGGACTTGAGGCTTGTGGTTTTCATGAAACCACGGCCTCAAGTCCTGCTCCCCCTAGGGACAAGGGGGACTTGATTATGCAAATTGCATCTTCAAGCCCCGCCCCAACCATGTTAAAACTAAAAAGGTGTAATCAATAGTCAAGGAGCAGGGCTTAATGTCATGATTTGCATAAATCATGTCATTAAGCCCCGCCCCTGCATGCATCTATGGCTACACTCCGGGATCTCACGGAGGGAAGCTTTTAATAGTCGGCAACCCTGAGTTAATCATTTACTATGTCTGTATTGTTAATAAATATTATGTTTTAAACTTAAATTTGGTCTCATTCAATGGGCTAAATTTACTAAGCTGCGGGTTTCCCCACAGTGTGACTCGCCACACATCAAGTATAAAGAACCCCTTTAAAACCACTGGTGATTTGCAAAGATTTGTAAATGTTCAAACTGCTGGGTTTTTAATGACAGACCGCCACTTCGGACTTCGACATCCTCCTCTTAATTAAAAAGAAAGTCAGTGTATATTAAGATGAATAAACATATCTAAGTGTTTATATATGATGCCTAACGTATGTTGTCATACGTTATAAATAGAGGTACTGTGCAGTCATAACTGTCAGCAGCGGAGGGAGGATATAGATGGATGACCTCTGCACTGCTTGTAAAGGATTTCTTATTTGAATGTCACAGATGGAAGCAATTTTTTGCACATGTATGATACTTTTACTTTCATATACAGACACGAGGGCTTATATTAGTTTAGATAACACATTACATGACGCTTTCTACCTGGAACAATGGCTTGCTCTCACTTGTGGAACTACAAACCACATCACACCCTGGCAGCCATGGGTATGCTGAGTAATAAATATAATGTAGGTACCGGGGTCGCGCTGAGTGTATATAAATATATAAAAATATATAAAATATAAGAAAGGAGCAGCTTCTATATATACACATAAAAGGGGATCTACCAATCCCCTATGGAAAAACCTAAATAAATAAATATAATGTATATACAAAAGCGCTCTAGATGGGTATGCCTATAGAACTAAAGTGCCAGGATGTCACACTGTGAATTAATGTCTGATGCTTTAGGCCAGGCATAGGCAACCTGTGGCTCTCCAGGTGTCGTGGAACTACAAGTCCCATCATGCTTTACCTGCAAAAGCATAGCTGGTATCTGACAAGGTTTGATGGGAATTGTAGTTTTGCAACACCAGGTGGTGTGATGTTTCTGTGGGTATTCCAGCTACGCATTGCTCACACCCAGAGCCGTAACTAGAAATGTTAACATCAGAGGCAAAAAGAAAAAATGGCGTCCCCTGACCCTGAATTCCAAACCATTTTAACATTAAATATAAACTTACTGGCGCCCCCTTTTTTTCTTTTTGAAAAACATTAAATATAAACTTATTGGCACCCGGCTTCCAGTTCTGGCTGAGATGTGAGCAGCCGCGTGGGTCCTGTGCTCCGCTTTACCGGCCTCTATTTAGACCACTCAGCCTGCTATTTTCGGCGGTACAACGGCATCGCTGCGCAGCTTTGACCATCTAGACGTAGATGGACAGATTTTTACAGCCTGTCATGCCTGCCAAACACAATAAGCAGAGAGGAGAGGGACACCGCATGGGATCTAAGATGGCGGTGACGACGAGCGCGAAACACCAAGTAAGCTGTAGGCAGGCGACCTCTCCTTTGCACAGCCCGTCTGTCTCACCAAGCTCTCCTGGATCCCCAAACCCTTCCACAACAGCCGCGTCTGCATCTGTATCATATGCAGAGGTAGTCCAGGCGATTACAACCACCATGACTCCCCTAGTGCAAACACAGGCCCAACAACTCACAGCAGCCATTCAGGAAGTCAAGGATCAAATGGTGCAGGTATCCCAGAAGCTGCTTACCATGGAACAGAGGGTGGGTGAGTCGTTTCAGGATATATCCACACTGAAAAAACGCACAGATCTTCTCTACAAAGACCACAAAGCTATTCTAGACAAACTGGATGACCTAGAAAACCAGACCAGAAGAAACAACCTGCGCATAATAGGCCTTCCGGAGTCCCTTAAAGGCGCTGCCCTCCACGACTTTCTCACCACATCATTGCCAACCCTACTCAAAGCGGAGGATCGTTGTCCTGCTCTGATCATTGAACGTGCGCACCGCATAGGTCCTCCAAGGGATAACCCTACAGCCAGGCCGCGTCCAGTTATTTTCTTCTGTTTTAACTATCAACACAAAGCCGCACTTTGGGCAGCCAGCAAGCAAAGTAACGGTCTCATGTGGCAGGGGCATCAGCTGAGACTATTCCAAGATTATTCTATGGAGGTTACCAGGGCTAGGAAAGAATTCACTGGAATATGTACCAACCTCGCCAAAGCCGGACGGAAGTTTGCCCTCATTTATCCAGCCCGCCTTCGGATCTTCAACGGCTCAGATTTTCAAGATTTCCTGACACCTCAAGACGCCCAGAGTTACTTGACAAGCCTTGCTTCCTCTTCATCAGCTGAAGCTGAACCCAGCTGCGTTGGATAAGTATACCAGTGATATATCACTTACAAGCCTTCAATCAATACTACCCCCCTTCCCTTTTTGTGGTCTGCCCCCAGCCGTACTCCCATCTCAACTGCCATCCTGCTGTTTTTCTTGCCCCTACTCCTCCCGTTGCCAAAAATATTTCCTTTACCCCGATTTGCAGACCGTTGGAACTTGTTCAGAGGTCGGTATCCAGCGATGGTTCTGGATACGGAGTCCAGGTCCGGACCTATCCTTACGTGACCTTTTGACTTAATTCCCTGGAAGTCTCTCTGGCCCAATATGGCCGAGGTTGGGACATGTTTCCCTCCTCATTTGGAACCCAATACCCCCAGCAAGAACTTTGCTAACCCTTTCCCCCTACCTGATCTTATTGTACTCATATGTCAGGTCTTGTTTCACTATGTTATTGTTATTGTTGTTATTATTGTTGTTTTATTGTCAGTTTGCGGGCTGGTCTGTTTAATACAAGGTATGGGGCAAGTGTGGGGCTGTTATGGGCCCACTGTCTCGCTCTTGATTCTTGACCCTCCTTATCTCTTTGTGATGCAATGCTTCTCCTCTAGGTGTGTCTCCATTATGCAGGGTTTATGATATCAATAAAATTGGCAACGTGGAATGTGGGAGGTGTTCACTCCCCCATTAAATGTAGCAGAATTCTCGCATATATTCGGAAACTGGATTTAGACTTGATTGCTTTGCAGGAAACCCATTTGTTGGATTCAGAAATAGTTAAATTAAACACTATGGGGTATCAGGTCTTAGCCTCCGCCCCTTATTCCTCCAGGGCTAGAGGGGTGGCGATGTTAGGACGTAGGGGCCTTGGGTGCGATATCCACGCACAATATGTTGATAAGGGTGGAAGGATTCTTATATTGGAAGCTACAATTAAAGCTACTAAGTTTGTTATTTGCAATGTTTATGCTCCAAATCAATATAACCACTCTTTCTTTCAGAAGTTGTTAACATTACTGTATGTATATATGGATGCGTACCTCATCATATGTGGAGATTTCAATATGGTTTCCTCCCCAAAACTTGATAGACAATTCCCCCCTAAACAAAATAGGGGTTCCCCTAAACTTGGTATCCCCCATATTTCCAAACGCTTACATTTGATAGATATTTGGAGGGCCCGTCATCCCACGGCACGCAACTACTCCTGTCTTTCAGCGGCTCATAACACCTTGGCGCGCCTCGACTATATCCTCTTAGCTAGGACGCTGTTACCCAGGGCTTTAACTGCAGATATGGAACCCATCTCGATTTCTGACCATGCGGTTGTGTGGGTTAGGATTGAAGGCCCTCCGGATAGACGATTCCCCATCCATTGGCGTTTTCCGTCTTATCTAACTGCCTCCATTAAATTCCGAGATATGCTTCGGGCGGAATGGATTAACTACAAAGATATTAATAAAGAGCATATCCCCAATCCTCAGGTGTTTTGGCAGGCCTTTAAGGCGGTAATTCGGGGGTCTATCATATCATTTGCTTCTAACCATAATAAAAATATCAATAAACAGTATATAGAGGCCCAACGTGATTTGGCTACTAGCTTCCAGCGATACACCTCTGACCCCACTAGAACTTCTTTATCTTCATATAAAACGTGTAAAACTCAATTTGAGAGCGTGTTACAGAGAATGGGTGATCGCTATCGTGCAAACCGCAAATTTAAATTCCATAAATGGGGAAACAGAACAGGGCGCCTTCTTTCCAATCTGCTGAAAGGGGATCAGAAACCGAATGTTATAGATTCTATAAGATGTCCCGACGGAACCCAGGTACAGGAGGGTTCGGAAATAGTTGCTGTTTTTAAACAATTTTATAGCACACTGTACTCACAAGATCCCATACACATGGCTAATAAAATACAATTCTGGGATGCCATTTTGCCTCCCAGGATTACCCCGGCCCAGGCAGCGGCTCTGACGCATCCGATTTCCTTGCTGGAAGTTCAACACTCCATCAAAAGCCTTAAGCCTCTCAAAGCCCCGGGGCCGGACGGCCTTAGCGGGGAGTTTTATAAGATCATGGCGCCCTATATAGGAGAAACGATACAAGCCCTATTCAATTCCATTCTGAAGTCCCAAAGCATTCCTTCCTATTTTAATGCTGCTATCATAAAAATATTACCCAAGCCGGGCAGAGATCCCTCTCTACCAGCTTCCTACAGACCAATCTCACTCCTTAATGTGGATTATAAGCTTCTCACTAAGATTTTAACTGAACGCCTTAAACATATACTTCCCCATATTATTCATCCCGATCAAACGGGATTCATTCCCGGGAGACATTCTGTGACCAATATTAGGAAGGTCCTGACAGTCATTAATTATATTGAAGAATCTGGCGGTAATACCCTCAACACAAAGCCGCACTTTGGGCAGCCAGCAAGCAAAGTAACGGTCTCATGTGGCAGGGGCATCAGCTGAGACTATTCCAAGATTATTCTATGGAGGTTACCAGGGCTAGGAAAGAATTCACTGGAATATGTACCAACCTCGCCAAAGCCGGACGGAAGTTTGCCCTCATTTATCCAGCCCGCCTTCGGATCTTCAACGGCTCAGATTTCCAAGATTTCCTGACATCTCAAGACGCCCAGATCTACTTGACAAGCCTTGCTTCCTCTTCATCAGCTGAAGCTGAACCCAGCTGCGTTGGATAAGTATACCAGTGATATATCACTTACAAGCCTTCAATCAATACTACCCCCCATCCCTTTTTGTGGTCTGCCCCCAGCCGTACTCCCATCTCAACTGCCATCCTGCTGTTTTTCTTGCCCCTACTCCTCCCGTTGCCAAAAATATATTTCCTTTACCCCGATTTGCAGTCCGTTGGAACTTGTTCAGAGGTCGGTGTCCAGCGATGGTTCTGGATATGGAGTCCAGGTCCGGACCTATCCTTTCGTGACCTTTTGACTTAATTCCCCGGAAGTCGCTTTGGCCCAATATGGCCGAGGTTGGGACATATCTCCCTCCTCATTTGGAACCTAATACCCCCAGCAAGAACTTTGCTAACCCTTTCCCCCTACCTGATCTTATTGTACTCATATGTCAGGTCTTGTTTCACTATGTTATTGTTATTGTTGTTATTATTGTTGTTTTATTGTTAGTTTGCGGGCTGGTCTGTTTAATACAAGGTATGGGGCAAATGCGGGGCTGTTATGGGCCCACTGTCTCGCTCTTGATTCTTGACTCTCCTTATCTCTTTGTGATGCACTGCTTCTCCTCTATGTGTGTCTCCATTAAGCAGGGTTCATGATGTCAATAAAATTGGCAACGTGGAATGTGGGAGGTGTTCACTCCCCCATTAAACGTAGCAGAATTCTCGCATATATTCGGAAACTGGATTTAGACTTGATTGCTTTGCAGGAAACCCATTTGTTGGATTCAGAAATAGTTAAATGCTTTGCAGGAAACCCATCTGTTGGATTTAGAAATAGTTAAATTAAATACTATGGGGTATCAGGTATTAGCCTCTGCCCCTTATTCCTCCAGGGCTAGAGGGGTGGCGATGTTGGGACGTAGAGGCCTTGGGTGCGATATCCACGCACAATATGTTGACAAGGGTGGAAGGGTTCTTATATAGGAAGCTACGATTAAAGCTACTAAGTATGTTATTTGCTCCAAATCAATATAACCACTCTTTTTTTCAGAAGTTGTTAACATTACTGTATGTATATATGGATGCGTACCTCATCATATGTGGAGATTTCAATATGGTTTCCTCCCCAAAACTTGATAGACAATTCCCCCCTAAACAAAATAGGGGTTCCCCTAAACTTGGTATCCCCCATATTTCCAAACGCTTACATTTGATAGATATTTGGAGGGCCCGTCATCCCACGGCACGCAACTACTCCTGTCTTTCAGCGGCTCATAACACCTTGGCGCGCCTCGACTATATCCTCTTAGCTAGGACGCTGTTACCCAGGGCTTTAACTGCAGATATGGAACCCATCTCGATTTCTGATCATGCGGTTGTGTGGGTTAGGATTGAAGGCCCTCCGGATAGACGTTTCCCCATCCATTGGCGTTTTCCGTCCTATTTAACTGCCTCCATTAAATTCCGAGATATGCTTCGGGCGGAATGGATTAACTACAAAGATATTAATAAAGAGCATATCCCCAATCCTCAGGTGTTTTGGCAGGCCTTTAAGGCGGTAATTCGGGGGTCTATCATATCATTTGCTTCTAACCATAATAAAAATATCAATAAACAGTATATAGAGGCCCAACGTGATTTGGCTACTAGCTTCCAGCGATACACCTCTGACCCCACTAGAACTTCTTTATCTTCATATAAAACGTGTAAAACTCAATTTGAGAGCGTGTTACAGAGAATGGGTGATCGCTATCGTGCAAACCGCAAATTTAAATTCCATAAATGGGGAAACAGAACAGGGCGCCTTCTTTCCAATCTGCTGAAAGGGGATCAGAAACCGAATGTTATAGATTCTATAAGATGTCCCGACGGAACCCAGGTACAGGAGGGTTCGGAAATAGTTGCTATTTTTAAACAATTTTATAGCACACTGTACTCACAAGATCCCATACACATGGCCAATAAAATACAATTCTGGGATGCCATTTTGCCTCCCAGGATTACCCCGGCCCAGGCAGCGGCTCTGACGCATCCGATTTCCTTGCTGGAAGTTCAACACTCCATCAAAAGCCTTAAGCCTCTCAAAGCCCCGGGGCCGGACGGCCTTAGCGGGGAGTTTTATAAGATCATGGCGCCCTATATAGGAGAAACGATACAAGCCCTATTCAATTCCATTCTGAAGTCCCAAAGCATTCCTTCCTATTTTAATGCTGCTATCATAAAAATATTACCCAAGCCGGGCAGAGATCCCTCTCTACCAGCTTCCTACAGACCAATCTCACTCCTTAATGTGGATTATAAGCTTCTCACTAAGATTTTAACTGAACGCCTTAAACATATACTTCCCCATATTATTCATCCCGATCAAACGGGATTCATTCCCGGGAGACATTCTGTGACCAATATTAGGAAGGTCCTGACAGTCATTAATTATATTGAAGAATCTGGCGGTAATACCCTTGGTTTGATACTCTCGTTGGACGCTGAAAAGGCGTTCGACCTTGTGACCTGGGATCACCTCCATGAAACTTTACGGAGATTTGGGTTCCCCGATACATTTTTATCGCTCCTACAGGCTCTGTATTCCAATGCTTATACCCAAATCATCACCAATGGACACATTTCTTCCCCTTTTTGTATCCAAAGAGGGACCAGGCAGGGTTGCCCCCTGTCCCCTTTACTTTTTGCCCTGGCTCTAGAGCCACTAGCTATAACCCTCAGGAAATCCACGCTATATAAAGGCATTAGGATAGGAAAACATGAAATGAAAGTATCTTTATTCGCGGACGATATGCTGCTCTATGTAGCAGATCCTGTCCAGTCTATCCCGGCCATCCTAGAGATATTACAAACGTTTGGGTCATTCGCTGGGTATAAGATTAACCTCAGTAAATCGGAGGCTATGATATTATCCGGGGACTCCGAAGGAAGAATTACTAGCCTCATACACCAAACTTTCGCAATTGCTTCAGAAAAATTTAAATACTTAGGTGTTCAGATCCCTTTAAGGATTAAGGATTTGTACAAATTTAATTACTCCCCAGTCCTTAAAAATATTGGCTCCATCTTGCGGGGTTGGGTGTCTCTTCCGCTGTCTATTATGGGCAGATCCGCTGTGATTAAAGGGGTGGTATACCCTAAACTCACTTATCTGATCCAAACATTGCCTATCCTGCTGACCCAGGCAGACATGGAAATCTGTGCGAGGATGTTCACACAGTTTCTCTGGCAAGGCAAAAAACCTTGTATAGCCAGAGCCAGACTCCAGCTAAAGAGGGATTATGGAGGCCTGGGATTTCCCGACATTTGGGCCTTTTCAGGTGGGTCCCACTTTCGATATGCCACAGATTGGTTATTCCACAGAGAGGTTTTTACTAATCTACATCTAGAGGAGTCACTGTTTTACCCTTATGCCCCAGGCGCACTGTTACTTTCACCCAGGGCCTCAATTCCTGCCCCGATATTGAATCATCTACTATTTAAAGACACGTACAAAGCGTGGCGTGCAGCCCATTCAAAATGCAAATGCAACCCAGATTTTTCTAGCTACGCCCCCCTGTGGGGCAACTTCTCTTTCCCCCCTAGTTTGCATAATTCCACTTTCGGGATCTGGCGTGAAAAAGGGATTAGGTCTATTTGCGACATATTTGATCCGGGGGGTTCGCTGTACTCTTTCGCTCAGCTCCAGGGCAAATTTAATATTCCTCATAATAACTTATACATGTACTTTCAGGCCCGCCACTTTGCTCAGTCCATGATGGCTAAAATTAGAGAAACCCCACACCCCATAAACTCCATTATGCAGTATTTGCAAAATCACTCCTTTCATATCAGATATGTTGCGGAGACTATTTGTACTAAAGACCCGGATAAATTATGGAAGAAAATTCTCACTGCTTGGAGTAAAGATGCCCCAGACGCAGTGGTATTACCAGATCCCTTTAAATTTTATGCAAAAAATATGAAGGCTTTAAGCTCCCCTCAGCTGCAGGAAACACATTTTAAAGTGATGCATAGGGTTTTTATTGCTCAAGCCCAAAGAAAACATATGGTAAGGGATGAGACCGGTGAATGCCCTAAGTGCCACTCTCCCAATGCCACCTTCATCCACAACTTCTGGTTCTGCCGGAAAATACGAAGATTTTGGGATAAGGTTTTAGCATTTCTTAAATCAATATTTAATTGCCAGCTAACCAGGAGTTTTATGGCACTAATGTGGGCTGATTTTACAGAGTGGAATGATATCCCGAGCATAAGGGAGGATTACCCCCTGCTGACAGTAATTGTTACTGTAGCAAAAAAGATCATCCTGCGAAATTGGACCAAGCCCTCCCCTCCCTTTCTGGCATCAGTGAGAGAATTATTATTAGAGCTACTCTATATAGACAGAAGGGATACTCTCCCAGAGGTGGGCAAGGGTGTATACAAATTTTATAACAAATGGGGTAAATATATAGAATTTCTTCCGCCTGGGCAGAGGGAGCACATTCTCAAGTTGTTTGAATCTACGGAATGGTATATATACAAACATGTAACAATTTCTTGGCCTAGTCAGGGCTGAGCGGGGGCTGCAGCGGACATCCTTGGGGTTGCTGATTGTATGGTCCTGCTAATATCCATATATAAATGTGTCTGAATGTGTGGGCAGATATACCCCCTGCGTGGGGTCATGGGGAGGTGGTACCTGAGGAGTATGAGAGGTCTGAGCGTTCATGAGAGATCCGGCTCGCTTACGCTTTATTTCACCTGCAGCGTCTTGCTTAGTCCCCAAATCAATCAATGCCTATTTGCATTCAGCCCAGCCATTGTACATAGTTAAAGGTCGGAAAGACCTTGTTTGTTTTGTTTTGTTTATTTTTCTTTTGCTTTCTTTTCTTTTAGTTTCTTTTCTTACCTATGCTCTTTCTCAGACGGTCCAGATTTTGGGAATGCTGATATTGTATATTTTGCAAATATTTTTCGAATGCTTCAACAAACGCTTCCCATTTGTTTCCCAACATGTAATGGTGACTGTAGTCTTACAATGTTGCATTAGTGATACATGTATGTGTCTTCTTATCTCTGTCCTAATGTATGTATGTATGTATCTCATGAAAAACCACAATAAAATGTGTTTAAAAAAAAAAAAAAAAAAAGTTATACTATTAATTTTCAGTTACAGTGACCCATATAATTACAGTGAGTATATATGTCCTACTGACATATATACAAGGCAGAGAACATACAACTGATCACCATACAATAATGACCACTTAAGATAGTAGCAACTTCATCCTAGTTACTGCCATACAATACAGACTATATCCTAGCTATTACCATACCATACACACTGCACCTTAGTTATCACCATACAATACACCTTGCATCCTAGTTATCACCATACAATACACATTGCATCCTAGTTATCACCATATAGTACACATTGCATCCTAGTAATTGCTATACAATAAACATTGCATCCTAGTTATCACCATATAATACACATTCCATCCTAGTTATTGCTATACAATACACATTGCATTCTAGTTATCACCATATAATACACATTGCATCCTAGTTATCACCATACAATACACATTGCATCCTAGTTATTGCTATACAATACACATTGCATCCTAGTTATCACTATATAATACACATTTCATCATAGTTATCGCTATACAATACACATTGCATCCTAGTTAATAAAATATAGAAATCTACACATTTTTAATATAACTCCATCCAACCTTTCTTGTCCTCTTGTGCGTCTCTAAAGTCATCCAATCTCCCCCTCCATGTGTGTCTCTAGAGCCATCCAATCTCTCCTCTCCTTGTGTGTGTGCCTCCACAGTCAGCCCCTTTCTTGTGTGTGTCAGACCAGCCAGCCTTTCTGCCCCTTGTTTTTGTGTTCAACAAGTCTTATTGCCCCTTCCTTGTGTGTGTCCAGTCAGACTTATTGCCCCTTCTTTCTGTGTGACCATTAAGCCTTAATGCCCTTTCTTCTATGTGTTTAGTCAGCTTTATACTCCCTCCTTCTGTGTATCCAACCAGCCTTATTGCGACTTCCTTGTGTGTCCAACCAGTCTTATTGCCCCCTCCTTCTGTGTCCAGCCAGCCTTATTTCCCCCTCCTTCTTTGTCCATTCAGCCTAATTGACCCCTCCTTCTTTGTCCAATTAGCCTTATTGCCCCCTCCTATGTCCAGTCAGCCTTATTGTCCCCTCCTTTTGTGTCCATTCAGCCTTACTACCCCCTCCTATGTCCAGCCAGCCTTATTGCACCCTCCTTCTTTGTCCATTCAGCCTTATTGACCCCTCATTTTTTGTCAAATCAGCCTTATTGCCCCTCTCTTAATTTTTGTCCAGTCAGCATTATTGCCCCCTCCTTCTTTGTCCATTCAGCCTTATTGACCCCTCCTTTTTTGTCAAATCAGCCTTAATGTCCCCTCTTAATTTTTGTCCAGTCTGCCGTGTCTATTCAGCCTTACTGCCCCCTCCTATATCCATTCAGCCTTATTGTCCCCTCCTTCTGTGTCCAGACAACCTTATTTGCCCCTCCTTCTTTGTCAACTCAGCCTTATTGACCCCTCCTTCTTTGTCCAATCAGCCTCATTGCCTCACTATTTTTGTCCAGCCAGCCTTATTTCCCTCCCCCCCCCGTCTTTTGTGGGGTCCCATTCCTAAATTTTCCATTTCTCTCACTCTCCCCACCCCCCTTTTCTTTACATCCCCAATATGTCCAGGCCACTCCATACCTTATACATCCCCCGCCGCTATGCTGAGACCTTCTCCGCTGGAGCGCCTCCCAGCACTTATGCCGGCAGCTGTCTCCAGGAGGGAGAGCTGTCCCAGGCACCGTCCGCCGCAGCAATGGGGCCTCATCATTAACAGTGGGTGAGTGGCCCCCTTTGCAGTATCCCATGCGTGGTCGCAGGCAGTAGTGTGGGAGGGCACTGGCTCCGTTCCTAGGACATCCAGCTCTGCTCGCGGAGCCTGGCAAGGGGGTGGGGCTTAATAGCTGCCGTCCCTACTGCCATTAATGTAAGTGGGGGTCAGGGCTTGCAGGGGGAGGGAAAAAAGAATTTATTTGATGCCGAAATGTCCCGTCTTTAGAGAGCAACAGGTGACATACAGTATGTCTCGCTCCCGTTCAAAATGGGACGTATGGTCACGTTAGCCATAGTTGCCAAGTGTCCTGAAATGTCCGGTACACTCCCAAAATTCGGGCAGTTCTCCTGGTATCCCAGGAAAGCCGTCAAATCTTCCGCAAGGGACTTGAGGCTTGTGGTTTCCATGAAACCACGGCCTCAATTCCTGCCACCCTGCCTGGCAACACTAGTTTACTATTGTTGCTAGGGACAAGGAGGGACTTGATGACGCAAAAAGTCCAAAAATGGGTAATTGATCATCAAGAGGCGGGGCTTAATTATGTAATTTGCATAAATTGTGCCGTTAAGTCCCGCCCCATGCATGCATCTATGGCTTCCCTACGGGAGCTTTTAAAATTGGCAACCCAGCTTTAGTTATCATATATAAACACTTGGCAAAGGATTTACTTAGATATGTTTATTTATCTTACTCTACACAGACAATTTTTTTCTTTTAATAAACATGAATAGTGTGGCTATTTATTAGTAGTGAATTTATAATAGGGGCTTTTGGGTGGCAGTTTGTTTATTTAACACAAAAAAAAAATCAAGACGGCGATTTAAAAAATGAGTGGTTTGGACATAAGAAATTTCCAAACAACTTTAAAAAAACAAAAACCAGCAGTTTGAACAGACCGCCATTTTGTAAATCTACCCCAGAATCCGTACATGATAGAGTCATTCTAAAACAGTGTTTGAATTCAGCACAGATAGCATGATGGAATGCACATATATTAACTGTTATGACAAGAAGTAACAAAGATTTTGTTGACCAGTGTAACTACTGATGGAATAGGAAATCCTCCATGAATGCTATCCACAAGCAGGCAATCAAGTAAGCAAGGTCAGCTGTAATGATGCAACTTGTGATTAGTGCTTAAGATATTACATTCAAACACTCAGTGCAGGGCCAGGGTAAGGTTTGTGAGGACCCACGGGCAACACATTTTGCACACCTTATATCACCCTTCCTATTATATCAAAGCCAAGGTTATTGTCATATATAAATTTAAAGTAATAAATAAATTATGAAAAATTGTACTCAGTATAATCTGCACATGGGAAAGAACATAGGATCGCTAAAAGCGGGAAAACGCACGCATTCACATGCACTCGCCTGCCAGTGCACACAACAGCGTGTATTCGTGAGCATTTTAATCTTATGAATCTGCTTGATACTTAGTAGGTTTTCGTTCAACTTTTCATGCGGGTGCTGTGTATGTTTAATAAATAAAATATGGTTCAAGTTACAATATTTTAATGTTATAATATTGCCATGTTCAGACTTGTAATGAAGCTTACGTTAGTACTAACTTGCGCTGGCTGTTGGTGTGAGCAGTACTTTTGTGATTCGGATTAGATATTTTTGTGGGTTGGACCACATTTACGATTGGATTGGTCTGCGATTATTTCAGGTGTGCACATTTCCGCATTGCGCACAAATTTCACATTATTTAGCACACCAAGGTACAGTATAGCTTTACCCCCACAAACTACACTGACACAACACACAGCAGCCACATATTATAGCAATAACATGTGACTGTAATACCTCCAGCACACTTATTACAGCAATAACTCCATAGATCTTTCACACGCATTACAGCAATATTCCCCCCACCTACAGACAGTTACCACACATATTTTATAAATTCCCCCTACAGACAGCCTACTCACACAAATACATAATACTTTGTGCTTAGAGCATTACACCCATCATTCACACCACTCTTAGAGCATTACACCCATTTTACACCCATCATTCACAGCACTCTCTCCGCATTACATATTATACCCCGACAATTATACCACTCTCCCCAGATAGTATACTGCACACCCCAGTCATATCACTCACCCACATATACTCACCAGCTAATCACTCTAACCACATTATATAATATACCTCTAGTTATACCACTCTCCCTACATTACATATTATGCCCCCACAGTCACCCTTCTCTCCCCATATAACATATTATACCCTCAGTCAAGCTACTTTCACAACTTATCACTTCACAAACCCCTGTCACACTATTCTCTCCAAATTACATGTTATACCCCTCATCACAACACACTCCAGCTACATTACATATTATACCCCCAAACCCACAACTATCTCCACATTACAGATTATACCCTCCATTACACAACTGCCCCCACATAGCATACTATACCCTACATTACATTCTCTCATAAGCATGCTTTAGATTCCTAGCTCTTCCTGTATGTAATAGACCACATATACGCAATCTACGTATAGAAACGATACGCAGATTATGTACAATAGCTACTACGCATGCGCAGTAGCTACTGTTTATTGAACTACATCCGTCTATGGAAGACAGACGTAGTTCTGGATCCGACCCAAGGAGTCTAACTGGGGCCTGGTCTTCACTAGAGCCCCTGATAGTGGGGATAGTCTGGGCTGCAGGACACCCAGCAGGTTGCAGCCACCGGGGATACCACCCATGAGAGTGGAGCCTACCATCTGATGGAGAGTAACGGATAGAACCAAACCAGTCAGAAACAGGTACACTATCACACACCATATGCACAAGAACGGTATGGTTAAGAGGCAAGAGAGAGGAGACAGGGACCTGGAGAGAGGACACTGGGAAGGAACACTCAGGAATCGCAATAATAATCAGAGAGAGAGAGAGAGAGAGAAGAAATCAGCAGACACAGACATGCTATAACCGGCAGTGCTATGAAGCACTGCAAGTCCACAAAAGGAGGCTGTTGGCCATTGATTGGTCAGCAGCTCAATTGCCCAGAACCCATTGGCTGCCGGGAGCAGAGATGGGAAGGCACCTGACCACCGGGCACATGATTAGTTTGCATGGCATCACGTGCACGTGATGGCATGCAGGGGGAGAGACACGTCGTAGCAAGCAGGATGGGGATGTCGCAGGGAACAGAGGTACGCCGCGTTACATGCTGACCTGCAACATGTAACAGATTAATAGTCCAACAATCAACATTTCTCTAAAAGAATCTTACAGTGTTTATATCTTGGGGCAATGCTTTTCCTTTTTGTAAATTTATATTATATTTTGTAAATTCTATATATATAT
>WWET01003077.1:46694-58162 GCA_011038615.1 Limnodynastes dumerilii | reverse complement strand
ACCCACATGCTACAGCCACACATTAAACCTCCTCTGCCCACATGCTACAGCCACACATTAAACCCCTCTGCCTACATGCTACAGCCATACATTAACCCCACCTTTGCCCACATGTTAGTCACACATTAACCACCCTCTGCCTACAAGCTACATCTATACATTAACCCCACCTCTGCCCACATGCAACATTCACACATTAACCACCTTCTGCCTACATGCTACAGCCAGACATTAACCCCACCTCTGCCCACATGCTACAGTCACACATTAACCCCCTTTCCTGCCCACATGCTATAGCCACATATTAACCCCACCTTTGCCCACATACTGTACTCACATATGTCTCCTGTGCCCATTTGCAACCATTTCCCAGCCCCCTCAATGCTCCTTCACCATCACATTATCCCTTATTATCCCTATTTGATCTAAATCCTGGCTGTTAGGCAGTAGCTGGAACCAATTAATTACTCTAACTCCTGCAGAGAAAGCTAAGGATGTGCTGTTTACACAGTAACCTCACTGCTTAGCAAAAAAAAGAAACTGCTCTGACTACCGCAGCAGCACGCAACACTACTACATGTCATATTTATAGTGACTAACACAATGGTGTACTGATGGTGGTTGATAGGGTCCATTAAACAATATTTATTACATTAAACTAATCTCTTGTACATGCAGATATTTGATGGTTTACACCCTAGGGCCAATTCCCTTTCCAATCCTGGCTCAGACACTGAAGCACGAAGAGTGATGGGTAATTTGAGACGTATATGGAGAACAGTGAATAGTACTTTGAGATGGACCGCTTTCCGAGTCACGGTTAGGGAGGACAGACACAGGGCACAGGTGAGATTCAAGGTGGGGGACATGGTGGTGTTATCCACTAAGAATATCAAGATCAGAAACCTTTCCTTCAATTTAGGCCTCTGCTTTATTGGGCCTTTTAGAATTATTTACAAAGTTAATCCTGTCGCTTTCAAACTACAACTCCCTAGGAGTCTAACACATTCCATGCTTCTCTGTTAAAACTAGGGGGTAGATCTAGGAAATTTTGAGCCTTTTTCCCCATCCAAACCTCCTCCGGTTATCATTAATGGTCACGAAGAGTATGTCATTGAAAGTATTCTTGACTCTAAAATGGTCCAGGGACAGTTCCACTATCTTGTATATTGGAAAGGGTACAGTCCAGAAGAGAGATCTTGGGTACCAGCCAGGGATGTTCATGCCGGGAGGCTCACTAGGGAGTTTCACAGAAAGATTCCTCACAAACCAAGATATAGGGGTTCTTTAACCCCTCATCAAGGGGGAGGTACTGTTATATGCTGTCAGCGTAACACTGACAGCATTTAACTGTTTAATTTTACATTGTGGTCTTTAGGACCTGGCATCCCTGACTACTCTGGCTGGGGGTGTGTCTGCTTGCAGACTCTGATTGGCGGCAGGAACTTTAAATAGCTTCTCATGTGTGTTCCTCACTGCCGGTGATAGCGTCTGGTTTCCTGCGTCTAGCCTGCTGTTTTGAATCATATGCCTCATGCTTCTGTTTGCCATCTGCTGTTCTCCATTCTCCGTTTGTATCCTTTCCTCTCTCTTGGTCCTCGTGGTGTCCTGTTTGTCCATCCGTGTGTTTGCGCATGCTGGCGGTGTCTCACTTCGGTGGAAACCGCCAGTCCCGCACTCTGTCTCTCAGTGTTAGAGTCGCGTTAATCCGACTCCAGCGCCATTCTGAGTTTATCATCTGTCAGAGTGTGTGTGCTGTGTTTTGAGCCTACTCCAGCAGCTCTCTGTAACTCCAGCTCCATTCTGAGTTTACCATCTGTCAGAGTGTGCCTCTCGTATACCTATTTCTCTACCCTGTCTCTGTGGTCTAGCAACATTCAGGGCATAACATTAGGGAAGGCCAGTCATACTGGTCTGTCAGAAGTGCCTCCCTCTATACTAAATACATACCTATGATTTCTACTCTCTTTGTACACTTGTTGTGAGATTGGGTTCCTTGAGGGCAAACCATTAAGGAAGGCCTTTTCTATCAGTCTTTCAGTAGCGCCTTCCTCTGTATTTAATACCTACCTCTGGTTCCAGCTCTCTTGGCATGCTTGCTGTACGATTGGGTTCCTGCTCCTGTTAGCGGCCTGCCAGGTATCTCCAGGGACCGTCACCAGGGGCCGCGATCTGCTGGGTGTCCTGCAGCCCAGACTATCCTCACCATAAGAGGCTCTAGTGAAAACCAGGCCCCAGTTAGACTCCGTGCCCCGGTGTGGTACCTGGGTACCCGTAACACTATCGTTGGAATAAATTTGGTAATTGATAAAAAAAAACATTGGATTTTCTGAATGCTCTTTATCTTTCTTCATTGCTATTTGTGTAAGATTTTTACTATAGCTGGATGAACATTTAGCGTATCAAATATATTGCTGCTGTGATAAACTCTTTGTGGATTTAAAGCGTGTTTGCTATTTAATTCTATGAGAAAGAATGACCCAGTAATCATTCCTGAGACAGACACGTTGATAATCTATTTGTACACCCAGTCATGGTGACCCTGACACCCAGTCAAGGTTGTGAGCAACTATGCCCACAACCCTGCTCTTACCAACTTCTTTAAGAAATTTAGCTTCAGTTGTGTAAATAGACATCCAGACAGAAGCGTAGGAGGAGTGGTGATGGCAGAACAATAGTTCCGGCGACCAAACAGAAGAGAGGGCACTGGCTGGAGTACAGCAGCTGTTTAAGTCTGTCAGCTCCAGGTGCACTGCTTTTGCCAACAGAAAACTTGAACTTACGTTTCCATGGCGATGCATGTACATGACGCATCACCCCGCTGGCCAGTTCTTTTCAGAGCGGGCCAGCGGTTCGTTATATTTACAAATCTCAGATCTCCGATCCCAGGTGTAAAACTAATGCCAGCTCAGGCTGCCGTTAGGGGTAAGTATTCTAGCGATCTCCCCATATATCTCTCTTTCCCCCCCCCCTAATAGCTGTTATTAGGAGGAGGAAAAGGGGGGCTTGTATGGGGAGAACCTATTTGCATAAATGTAAAAAAAATAAAAAATTTAAAAAATATGTTTTTTTTTCAATTAAATTTAACCTTAAAAAATAAAAAAATACTTTTAAAACATAAATACTTTGTCTTACATACGCTTTCCGGGAGACACGTCTGACTCTTCCGGGAGACACGTCTGACTCTTCCGGGAGACACTGAGCATGCGCAGTGTTTTTCATACCAGGACTTGCAATGGAGTCTCTGTGCAAGCGCAGGATTTCACTCCAAGTATAAACAAAAAATATCCTGCAATGACCAAGTAGATCATTGCGGTACCTCGCAGGGTAGGTAAGTTTTAGTAAATTATATGAAGGAAGCTGCCAGGCTTACTGCAAGGCGAAGCGAGCCTGGAACAGCTATCGTCATTAAAAGAGAAAGCTCTATATAAATAGACTCCTATTTTTGTGTAGAGGGAGATGTTCATGAGAATCTGGAGATGTAGACAATGAGGAGAATGGTGAAATGATGAAAAGGATGGGAAGATGATGCACAGAATCTGCAGGGGTAGATGATAAAGAGAACGGGGTGGAAGATAAAGAAGAGAATGGCAGTGGGGGGAGCTGATAGAGATGATGTGGAAATGCACAGAAACTGCAGATAGAGATGATGAAGAAAATAGGGAGGGGGAAATTATGAGAAATGAGGTGATGATTGTCATAACCACAGTATTAATCTCCCTTTCTGTCACTGACTTTGTTTTCTTTTACATCCTGTTACTATGTAGTGCAGTAGGGACCCGCTGCCACCATCTCCACAATCAGAAGCTTACCTCTACATTTAGCAGCTTCCTGCCACATTCAATATGGCGGTGGCGGGTCCATTCAAGATGGCGGCGGGGGGTCCTTCCGATACTCAGGAAGGACCCCTGCTGTCATCTTGGATGTGGCAGGAAGTTGTGAAATTGCCGGGGGAAGCTGCTGAATGTATCAGCGGTGGTACTCGGAGCTCTCTGCCGCTGCTATTAGGTAAGTAAGAAAGGGACTAACAGGGTGGGGGGGAGGTAGTAGGGACATTAATAGAGGGAGTTTTTTTTTTATTCTGCTCCTAACCATTGTAGCACGCTCAGTAGCATCACAACGTGTGGATGCTACTGCGCATGCGTATAACGGCGAGGAGCAGAATGGCTTTTATATAGATAGATGGGTATCAGTCTTCATATAAGAAATGACTGTAAGCCCATATAATGTTTGAAAGCTATAAATAGTGGATATTAGCCTTTATACAAGAAGAGGCTGTAGATAATCATCTACTAAGGGAGCTATATCTAATAAAAATCAGCTTTCATATAGGAGGGAGCTGTAATCCCAAGTGCTTTTACATAGCTGTATGTAATAGATATCAGACTTAATAGATATCATGCTTAAAAAGGTTATATTGTTTCAAGTACAGGGCTGGTGCCTATTATGCAAAAGTATCTAAAGAGCTAAACAATTTCTCTGGAGACATTGTTTAGATTTTTAGATACTTTTGCTTCAGCTGATATCTATTACATACAGCTATGTAACAGCACATGGGATTCCCTCCTATATGAAAGCTGAAATTTTTATTAGATATAGCTCCCATAGTGGATGATTATCTACAGACCCTTCTTGTATAAAGGCTAATATCCACTATTTATAGCTCTCGAACATTATGTAGGCAGTAATTTCTTATATGAAGACTGATACCCATTATATATATATTTCTCTGTGTGGATCGATATAATATTCAATATCATTACCTTAATGGATAATAATTTAGAATAAGCTCTTACAAAGACTTTTGTTTATACTCAACATTATAAATTTGATTCACACTAAGGGATATTGAAACAAATCCACTAAAATGTTAATAGGTCACTTGGATATTTCTGTCTAACTGCTTCAGAGCTTTATATTATTGAGCCCAAAATTATTATTTTTTTGTACTTTATATATTTTTCTTCACAAGTATATATGTTATATGTTACTGTTAAACTTTTAATACAGTAGTAATTATTGTCTGATACCAGGGTGGACTCGAGAGTGCACCCCGTATTATCCCTTTTTTTTCATTTTTCTTTTTTCTTATGGGATAGCTCTAAGGTACACAGATTGTGTTAATTAAAAGATTGCTAAGTCCTGTCATCAATTTTTTTTATCGCATATAGGCAATGTTAAAGAGGTAGGTATATACAGTGCTAGAGATATACATTTTTATTATAGCTACTCATCTGAATGAGGTGCAGTAGCATTTTTATTAAAAATGTGCACTAAAATATGTTTCTGTATGTAAAGCTTTGTTTATTTAATGAAAAAATCTTAATACCTAAAATTTACTTTTTAGAATGAGAAATATCAAATATATAAGCATGCAAAATAGTCAAACAGCAAAATGTAGAAATATCATGGTAAAAAAGTAACTATAGCTATATATTTTTAACAGTAAAACTACAAATTGAATAATAATAATAATACGACAGCCTTCATAGTTACCGCTGGTTACTCAAGTGCGTCTTCTTCTCCCTCGACGTGCGTCTTCTCTGGCTGCGTTATTATGCTTTCTCCGTTGCCAAGGGAACGTCTGCTTCTTCCGGGTCCCATCCAATCACAGGGCTGCAGTGGGTTTATCAGTTCCTTCCTGTCTCTTATCTGGCACCGGTTATAGAGTCTGATCCTCAGTTCTGTGACCTACTACTTACCTTGTGTGCCTAGTGTTTTCAGCCTTGTGATTTGACCGTTGTTTGACCCACTTACCTGCCTTGATTCCTGCCCTTGTTACCTTGTGTATCCAGCCCTGGTGCTCATCCCTATTTGTACCTACCTTCCCTGCAGTACCTACCTTTACCTCGAGTGTATGCTTATGTTACCTCTTCGGAGGCACCGCTGTGTGATTGAGTGTGCGCAAGCCCTAGTGCGTCTTGTATTGTCCCGTGAACATTCTTCATTCCTACGTGCTGAGTTCAGTGTTACTTGTCGTGTGTCGGAGTCCGGTCACTTCCGGACTACTACTCCTCCTACGTACCTACTACTCCCATCCCTCCTGTCTGGTGTTCACTCCGGGTGTTCATTTCTCTTCCACGAGTTTGGTTCAACGGGGCCCATCCAAGCTATTATGGCCACAGCCAATTCCATCCCCACCATCAGGGGCCCTGGTGAAGACCCCCTGGATAGTTGAGTCTCGGGGCTCCGGTAACCTACCCGTCCACTCTGCCTATCTCTTTGGTGGTCACCTCGGTTCTCACCAGGTAAACCCGGGGTACTACGCTAACTCTCTCTTTGACTACTCCGGTACTCATCAGGTAAAACCGGAGTGTCATAACACTAATGACTAATTATATTTTGATTATTGAATGTTAATTGGCTCCATTTCCATCAGGTTGGTGTGACTGAGTGGGTTTTGGTATACAGCAGCTAGTATAATATAAAAGTAATTTTTGTGACATTCATTCATTATTGCTGTCTGCTTCTTTCTCTTGGTAATTATTAATTCATATCACAGTACCGTTTGCATCTGTATGGCACTATGAACACTTTTTGCTGCCCTAAAATGTAACACTAATAATAATTTAGGTAATTAATACAAAAAGAGCTAGAAATATTTCATTCTGGATCAATGAGTTAAAAAAGTAAATCCTCCTGAGAGTCAGGATAGCAAAGTAAAAGGATTCCGAACACATAAATATCTGTACAGGGGGGCGTGCGTTGACATTTCTAAACCCCGCAAGGGGGCAGGGTTAGGCATGCGGATGAGGCTGAGTGGGCGGCAGTAAGCATTTCCGCATGGATCTGCGTTAGGGCAGATGCAGATGTGTGCAGAGAACTTAAGGAACAGTTATGGACCATAGTCCGCACGTGAGAGGGAAGTGACGTCAGGCGAAGTGGTGGAAAGGAAACAAGGAAACTGCTCATACATGGCAAAACAATGACTGGTGCCATGTTTCCAGAGGAATACATGAGCACAAAATAAACATGTGTAAATGGAGGAAGTTGGAGTACCATATTACATAAGCATCCATAATTAAAGGTGACAGTTTCTGAAAATCAGCCTTGATGACATATTGGAGAACAAGCTCACAGCAGTGGCCCATAAGTAATGGCCCATCCTTAAAGGGAAGTTTTTCTGTACAATAAATAAATNATAAAAAAGAGAAGAGGCTTTTTCAATGTTGTTTAAACCAGTTGCACTTTTACTAACAGTGACTTCAACTAGGACTTCCGGTTTCGGCGGCGATGTAAGCAGCCGGCGTTTGCAGAGCTCCGCTGCCCCGTCTCTCCCTAATTAATTTATCTGCTTATTGCATCGGTAGTTTTCAACCCCCACTCGCGGCTCCTGTCCTGCGGCACCAATTGGGAAGTGGATGGACAGATTTTTAACGCACATCATGCCTGCTAAATCCCTGAAATCTAGGACAGAAGCAGGAAAGCAGCAAACTAAGATGGCGGCGATACCTTCACAGCATAGCGTGGCAGGCTCCCGCAGACGTGACTCACAAGATACCTCTCCACCTGAGGAATCCCTATTCCCTATAGAAGCTCAACTGACTTGCTGGCCGGATCCCCAGTTTCTTATGGAGACGTGGTGCGAGCTATTAATGAAACAATGGGCCCACTTCTTAAACAACAAGCAGCACAATTTACAGAAGCCATGCAAGCTTTAACCACTGAGGTACAGCAGATTTTCAGTTGAGCAGCGCTCTGGCGATTTGTTTCATGATGTGCAGGCGCTTAAAACCCAAACTCTACACCTTGAGAAGGACCAGAAGACTATGATGTTTAAACTAGACGATCTAGAAAATAGATCAAAACGAAACAACTTACGTATCGTGGGCTTGCCGGAAACGTTGCGAGGCCAGGTCCTGCAAGACTTTTTGCGTACCACTCTGCCGGCTCTGCTAGATATCAACAATGCCTGCGCTGGTTTAATCATTGAGCGTGCGCACCGACTGGGTCCACTTTGAGACAATCTTCAGAACCGTCCCAGGCCACTTATTTTCCATTGCCTCAGCTACATTCATAAGGCTTCTATTTGGGCGGCCACTAAGAGAAAATTTGCAATCACATGGGAAGGCCACAAGCTGATCCTCTTTCAGGACTATTCGGCGGAGGTATCGAAAGCCAGAAGAGATTTCTCTGCAGTGTGTACGGCCCTGGTGAAAGCAGATAGAAGATTTACCCTTCTCTACCCGGCGCGGCTCAGGATATTCGAAGGGGACACTTTCAGAGATTTTCTTTCCTGTGCCGAAGCTAAAGTATACTTGGAAGAGATCATCCCATCATCTGCTCCTGCTCTAAGCTGAACTGTTAAGTATTGGACCTGTTGCACTAATAATTCCTTTGTTCAAACGGTTTAGCTACTCTGCCTCATTTTGGCTTGCTTAGTTATTCAATCTTTGAATCAACGTCCTACTCTCGGTTACCTTAAGGGACCACTATAGTAGGAAAGAAGCCTATTTTAATAATGGCCTATTTTAATGCGGCCATTATTAAAATTATTCTCAAGCCCGGCAGAGACCCCCTCTTACCCTCATCCTATCGGCCTATTTCCCTTTTAAACTCGGATTACAAACTTTTTACGAAGATATTAGCTGATAGGCTCAAATTAATTCTCCCTGCGATTATACATCCTGACCAGACCGGGTTTATTTTAGGTCGACATTCTGTAACTAACATCAGAAAACTAAAAGTGGTTCTTCAACAATACGAGAATCAGGAGGGGGATGAGCATGGTATGCTTCTCTCCTTAGATGCGGAGAAGGCCTTCGACATGGTCACCTGGGATCATCTGTGGGAGACTCTGTCGAGGTTTGGGTTCCCGGTGGCTTTGTCGGAGGTCTTGAAATCATTGTATACACATCCTTACACGCAGGTGGCTTGCAACGGCTCCATCTCCTCCACTTTTCAAATTCAGCGAGGAACTCGACAGGGGTGCCCTCTATCCCCCCTGCTTTTTGCCCTAGCCCTTGAACCCCTTGCTATCTCTCTGTGCTCCTCTACAAGTTACAAGGGAATCATGATTGGCAAAACAGAGAATAAATTGGCTTTATTCGCTGATGACATAATTCTCTTGATGTCCCGCCCTGAGACCTCATTACCAGAAATTATGAGGATTTATACAAATTTTTAGTTCCTTTGCGGGATACAAAATTAATATAGCTAAATCTGAACTATTATCTTTAAATACTCCGCCTAAATTTCAGCCCCAATGTCCCTTGTTCCATTCCTTTAAGCAGGCAGGATCACGTCTCAAGTATTTGGGAATTAACATTACATTACCCGTACGAGAATTATATGCCGCCAACTTCCGTCCGGTTTTTAAATCAGTAGAGACATTAGTGGAGCGATGGTCCTCTATACCTTTATTATTGTCAGGTAGAGTTGCCCTCGTAAAAAGTGTACTAATGCCTAAGCTTTCCTATCCTGTCCAAATGTTGCCGTTCTCCTTAACTAAATCAGATATTAAACATATTACGTCCCTGTTTTCAAGATTTATATGGGGTAATAAAAAACCCAGGATTTCTAGTAGGAGATTGCAGCTGCGAAGGAATGAGGGTGGTCTAAACTTTCCTGACATTCAAGCTTTTACCCAAGGAGCTTTGTTTCGCTATGCTTCTGACTGGGCACTGCACACTAGTAAGTTTACAAATTACACTTTGGAGTCTGAAATATGTAAGCCTTACTCTCTGGCGGCGTTACTGCACCTCCCCAAGCATCAGATTCCCTCAGGATTTTTGAACAACATTCTTTTTAGAGACACCTACTACTCATGGCAATCTATACACAAAAGATGTGGTTCACCTCCACAATACTCCTTATATAACACCTTCTGGGGTAATCCTGCTTTTGAGCCTGCTCTGCAAAACCAATTTTTTTCTCACATGAAAAGAGAAGGGTATTAGTGCCATTAAGGACATTTTCGACCTGGGGGGTGTTATCTATTCTTTTCAACAACTTAGAGATAAATTTGCCCTCCCACATAAACAATTCTTTATGTATCTCTAGGCCCGCCACTATGCGCAACAAATATTAAAAGAATTAGTCTCATGCTCCAAAACCATCGGGACATTCCTTCAATATTTAGGTTCCCATCCCTATCATATCCGATATGTCTGTGAACATATCCAAATGGTTGATTCCCTCCAACTATGGCAGAGACCAGCTGAAGCATGGTCTAAAGACTTGCAAGTGCAATTAGATGTAGCAGATTTGACAAAATATTATGATTCCACATTACGCTACTTATGCTCTGCTAACTTACAAGAAGTACATATCAAAGTCCTAAATAGGGACTACGTTTCTCAGTACCAAAGAAGTCGCATCATCCCTGAGGAAACAGGACTTTGCCCTAAGTGCCATGCATCTCAGGCTACTCTGATACACAATCTATGGGAATGTGGAAAAATAAGGAAATTTTGGGGAAAACTAATGATATTTGTCAATTCTATATTAAAAACACGGTTCTCTCCTGATTGTCAGGCCCTACTTTGGGCTAATTTTGAGGCGTGGGACTCAACTCCAGGAGTAAGGGAGGCGATTCCTTTTCTAACGGTCTTAGTTACTATTGCAAAAAAGGTAATACTCCAGAATTGGACAGTGAGGACGCCCCCTTTTCTTGGTACAGTCAAGTGCATTTTGTTAGATACACTATATTTGGAAAGGAGGGATACCTTCCCCGACATTAAATCTAGGATAATAAAATTCTATCGTAAGTGGGGAATCTACATAGAGCACCTGCCAGAGATCAATCGGTCTCATATACTAAAATTGTTTGAATCTACCAAATGGGCTTTATATAGATCTCTTGAGGGAGCTGAGATGTGAGGAATTTGGAGACACTTGATATCCTTCACTTTGTCGTCCTATTTTATGATATTCGGAAGAGGGAGAGGAGATAAAATCTACGACTGTATGCCAACTTAAAGCCTCTTTCCAAAGTATTCTTATAGTTATTATATATTTACATCACGCCTATGAGTATTAGACATTGCTTAAAATATTGGTGTTGCCTCTACACCGCCTAATTTTAATTTATCTTCGTATGATTTCTTTGTTTTGTTAGTTTTGTTATGTTTCTTTTAAATACTAAAAGCGCTATAAAAACTTTTGGTTCAGTTCTAGGTCCGACATGCAAGCTTTCACACGTGTATATCTAAGAGTTTGCATCGGTTAGCTTAGTTGGCAGTTACAGGCTTGGTACTTTACTTCCTAATATTCTAATATAATCATCACGACTGTTACCTACCAATCGGGCAGCACTTTATGTATCAAATTTATTTGTATGCTTACGATGTACCTCATGTATATTGTATTGTTTGCATTGTATTCTGACCATGTATTGGACGTATATAACCAATAAAAACAGTTTCATAAAAAAACAGTGACTTCAACTTTTGAAGAAAGCTTTTTTGCACAATTGAGTGCATTTACCATGGGTATAATTAACAAATCATACATTGACCTAACGTGCC
>WWET01003077.1:0-10692 GCA_011038615.1 Limnodynastes dumerilii | reverse complement strand
AATTTTTAAGTAGAGAATTTTTTTTTTTTTTTTTTTTTTAGGTGCACACAAACGCAATACAAAATATTATAGGGATTAAAGTTTATCACTATCAAATATGTCCGGATATATATATAAATCAGAGACTGGAGATAGAAATTGTTGCACAGATTGATAAGGTTGGTTAAAATGAATGGCATTAAGATTTCTACAGGTGTGAGAAGGAGTTGCAGGATTATACAGTATAGAGTTAGACTTAGTGTGGGAGAGTTTGCAGATAATAAGGTGATTGTCAGAGATGGTGAGTAGAGGTATTAAGATCAGCAACCAAGCAAAGTTTAGAAAACACAAGATCAATGCAATTACCATCCTTATGTATATAAGAAAAGCTTAGATGCATCAGAAGCAGCATTGCTAATAAGAAAAGCCTAGGATAATGGTTAGTAAATTAGAAGATAAGACATGAGGTAGCCACGCAGTGAAGTGCTGATGAAATTGTTGGAAAGATCCATGGGGGGGGGGAATGTAATGGATCACTGCTAATACTAATACAATGGATCACTGCTACACACAGAGGGAAAGGAGTTAAGATTCGTACAGAATGTAATTCAATGGATGTAAAAGTAAGTGAAGGGACATTGGGTGGGACTGTGAATATGCAATTTTGGGAGAGTCAGGTGATATGTTTGACATTACCCAGAATGCTGTAGCGTCCAGAGTTTGAATGATTTGTGTGAGAGATGAGGGCAAAATAATATCTATATTTAAAGTTAGACATATGAATACTTACCATTAATTACAGGGGTAAAAACTGCTATTCCTGCAAAATTTGGGTCAGACACTGTTTTATCCAAAATCAATCCCCCAATGCTGCCAAAAAGTAGAGAAAATGAAAAGTAAATTTGAAGCCACATGTCATTCAGGTTTACAACATTAATATACACTTTTTGTAAAGGTTTTAAAATGGTGGGGGGTGCTTTTACAGATTACATAAGCAAATAAAATCCAAGGAATACCGTATTTCCCCATGTATAACACGCACCCCGTTTTTGGAGCCTGAATTAAAATAAAAAAAATTTTTTAATGTATTTTTTAACTATTATTTTTAGCATTATATAATTAAAAGTTGGGTGCATCTTATACAGGGGATCAGGGGATGTAACACTGAACTTACCTTTTCTGTCCCTCCGGCGCTGCACATAGACGTTGCGTGACCTAAGGTCACCTCAACGTCATTGTACAGCGCCCACCGCGAGGGAGACAGTCAGAGTCACAGCTGCATGGGAGAGAGCCTGAAACTGCCAGAGGGACAGTAAAGGCAAGTTCAGTGTTACATCCCCTGTATAAGACGCACCTGAATTTTAGACATATTTTTTGTCTAAAAAAAAGGTGCGTCTTATACATGGGGAAATACGGTATTTAAAACAATAATACCCCCAACATACTGTTACATAACTATATACAAATAAATACACACACGGAAGTTATTAGAGATGGTATGACATCTTATAATATCTGTAATTACAATTCTAGCCCTGATCTGCTTAACAATGCCTCCCGTACACACTGCTCTAATAAATCTTTACTGCAATGATATGTTTGGCCACAAGGTGACCTTATGCAGAAATATGAAGGTGAATCACTTCATTTTAGATCATGTGTCAGTACACTGAAATTTTCTACAGAATTGGCACCAAAATTAGGATCTCCTAATATCGATTTTAATGACGTTCAATAGAACATAAAATATATGAAATTACATAACACAAGGTACACCGTCAAATACCCCTGCATGTTACAGCAATAGTCTTCACCACATCCACACATTACAGGAATTGGATAGTAGCTGACAGGGAATGCTGTCTCAGAGTGACTGTTTCGGAGACTTAGGGATCTCTGATGGGGGTGAGCTCTCAATTTAAAAATACATGATATATGACCCAAAGTTGGGACTCTTATTAGAGTTAGGACTACCAAAATAGAGAAGCCTTTGTAAGTGGCTGGTGGCTTAACATATCTGCAGATGTATGGAACTAATTCTCTGACTTATTTTGAAGATAGAAAGTTATGGTTGGTTGCTGGGTAATTGCAAGAGTGCTGGGGCTTCCTATTTGTGTAAGCTCCCCCTTTCCTTACAAGCACCTGCTGAATATTACCTTATAAATTGATCTGAGCAACCTCCATTTTGTGTGAACACACACTTTACTCTGTTGTGCTTTGATACAAGGCTCTCCCAAAAGCTGGGTGGGGAGTGTGGGAATGATCAGAATTAGAAACTATTATAAATTGCAATTGTCTTGATCAGATTAAGTCACAGCTCATCTTAAGTGCAATAGTTGCTAATTTGGAAACATTACATACCTCATCCAGGTATGATGTTTATGTTAAGGTTACAAAACACAAATACTTGCATGATAACATAATGCAAATACCTGTAGATAGAATATACCACAAGTTCAATGCTTGTGAAGTCACTATTTAACATTATATGATATGATATATGATATAGGTGAACTTCAATGTAGTTAAAACTAAGCCCTTATCCTAGCACTCCTTGCAGAAATTCCCAAATCTTTTTTTTTTTACTGCAAAAGGCTGCACATCATAGTTGTTTAATTGGCACAAATCCACATAGATTTTCAAAATCCTATGATATATTTTCACTATAGCAGGCTTCCTTTCTTTCATTTAAGTATTACTTTTTTTTTTTATAAACCTTTTATCTCTAAGTTAGAGATTTCAGTAGCCATGTTGTCAGCCGAGTCTCTGGACAGTAATGACACAACCTGCCTTGCGTTAAGATGTTGGATGAAATTGACATAGTCCAAGGATTTTCCATCGCCATATAAACTACTTGGGCAAACAATGCCCAGCTTGACCAAAATGACAGTATGGCTAGGACTGTAGTCTTTTCCTTGTACAGTGTATCCGGAAAGTATTCACAGCGCTTCACTTTTTCCACATTTTATGTTACAGCCTTATTCCAAAATGGAATACATTTTTTTCCCCTCAAAATTCTACACACAAATTGCAAATTTATTAAAAATCAAAAATCCAAGAAATCACATGTACATAAGTACAGCCTTTGCTCAATACTTTGTTGATGCACCTTTGGCAGTAATTACAGCCTCATGTCTTTTTGAATATGATGCCACAAGCTTGGCACACCTATCTTTGGGCAGTTTCGCCCATTCCTCTTTGCAGCACCTCTCAAGCGCCATCAGGTTGGATGGGAAACAGTCGATTAACAGACATTTTCAGATCACTCCAGAGATGTCCAATCGGATTCAAATCTGGGCCACTCAAAGACATTAACAGAGATGTCCTGAAACCACTCCTTTGATATCTTGGCTGCGTGCTTAGGGTCGTTGTCCTAATAAAAGATGAACTGTCGTCCTAGTCTGAGGTCAAGAGCGCTCTGGAGTAGGTTTTCATCCAGGATGTCTCAGTACATTGCTGCATGCATCTGACCCTCTATCCCAGTGTTGGCTAACCTGTGACAATCCAGATGTTGTGAAACTACAATTCCCATCATGCTGTCAGGTATCCGCTATGCTTTTGCATTCAAGGAATGCTGGGACTCGTAACAACACAACACCTGGAGTGTCACAGGTTAGCCAACACTGCTCTAGAAACTCTAATGACAAATTGTTAAACAGGTAGGCGCAAATTTTAAGTTTGCAGGGAGGCGCCGAACACCCTAGCCCCGGCGCTATGGATAAAATAGAATGCAGTTGTGAAACTACAATTCCCATCATGCTTTGTCAGGTATCTGCTATGCTTTTGCAGTTGAGGCATTCTGGGACTCGTAGTTTCACAACACCTGGAGTGTCACAGGTTAGCCAACACTGCTCTAGAAACTCTAATGACAAATTGTTAAACAGGTAGGCGCAAATTTTAAGTTTGCAGGGAGGCGCCGAACACCCTAGCCCCGGCGCTATGGATAAAGCTCAATAGAATGCCTTGGTTTACATCATATACTCAAAAGTTTAAATCCTGTGTCTGCAGAAGGGTTTTATTTTGAATATATACATACATACGTATGTATATATATCTCTCAAAAGGAAAGGACTACCCCAAAAGAAGAATCCCTGAAAATGATCAGAAAAACCGATAGCAGACATACAAGAAGAGGTCATGTGGTAACCCCAAGCCAGCACAAAAGCAGTAAAACCTCAAAAGTATATTCTAGGTTAAATGCAGTATATTGCATGTTTATTGTAGTCCTGACAGACACTGTAGGTGTAGTGATACAGTGATGTAAACGGTAATCATCACAAAAGGCAGTCATAAGTAGTGAAAAAAATTGTGAAAACCACAAAAAGTCTAGGCAGAAGTACACTATATATGATCATTGATCCCAATAGCTTATATTACTTAGCGATCCAATTCTATTGGTTTCCATACAGCTGTCGAGACCTAATGGAAACTGATGGACCTTCAACTATAAAGTCTGATTATTACTGAACAGTCCCCACTTTAGCTTCATGTGTGCTTTTACAGGACTTTGCTCTTATCCTATATGAGCTTTGAGGCACCAAGGTCTGGATCCTGTCCAACATGTCTGCAATGAAAGAGGCTTCAGACTGAAGTGTTGTGTTAATTATAGGCCTATCCCCGTCTTCTAAAGTGATAAATGCAAATCAATCTTTATATTTTGTCCGAGTTTTGCTAAAATATCAGTGTGTCTCAACAGCAACAGCTCATTGTGCCAGTGTAAACAATAGTTTGATCGCCTGTATAAAATATAAATAAATACAAGATAGATGACATTTTATTACACAAAATTACATTTAAAATGCAATATGCTGTTCTTTGACTTCAATTTTAAATGACTTAATATTTCCTTCCCCTTCATTACAAACAGTAAAAACCGCATCCCACAGCAGTCAGTGGTTAACAGCAGTTACAGATAGTAAAACAATTACAATGACATATCTGTTATCTATGAAACAGAACACCCAGACTGCAAAAGATCTAGGCCTATTGGCTTTGCACTTCTCCAACATCTTCTTCTAGTAACAATTCGATCAATTTGTTTTGCCTCTGTAAAACCACAATTTGCCAATACACCAAACTAATGATCTTCAGAGAGTTCCCTTACAAATACCAGTAGAGCAGACATATGTGCCTCATACACATACACATATTTTTATCCTCTGAAGAAATCCCCCTAAGCGGGATGAAACGCGTCAGAATTAAGACCTAGATATATTACCTACCATTGCCGCTATCAAAGCTATTTATTGGTGGAGACAAGTTATATCCCTCCTTTACACCGATATCGGATTGTAGACAGGTGGGAAGCTGAGGAGTAGGAGAGCCTGCCTCCACCTGTAAAAACACAGGAACGATCGTGGAGAGAACCGAGGGGTATACTACCCCACTCTGGGACCAGAGCTAAATCGGACGAAGCACTGCTCTTACATCCACACAGTACTTCTCACCTGCATTTGAACCAAGTCCACACAGGTTCCAGGAGGGATCTTACTGTACCTGCATAGAACGCTTGCACTTTCCCAGTACCTGTGCGGTCAGAAACGGGGATGCCCGCTCCTCCCGCTAGATGGTTCAGTTTCATCTGGGACTCATGCATACATCAATCAGCTAAGTACTGTACAGTCCTTCTATAAAGTCCTTCTATACTTTATTCTTTATTTATCTGTTCCTGTGCACTAATAGTGTGATTAACTGCACTTGATCCACAAGTTAAATACCACGCTGAACTTGTGTCCTAATACCAACTGCTACACACAGTGAATATACCAGAGTGAATACCAACTCTACACTTGGATATAATATCATAAACAGAACTGGGACTAATGAATATTACATAGGAATGTTTTCAATTTGCAAGTATTTACACATATTGTGAGAATTTAGTTACAAGGATCCTAATAGCGGCTACCTAATTTTAATGGGTAATACTAGTGTTTATTTAATTATGTATTTATTTTAGGTATTACAAGTTGTTGAATAAAATTGTCAGCTTAATTTTAACCACTGGAAGGTGTGTTTTACTGAAAATTTATTATCATAGTTGTTATAGTCTAGAGGTATCTCCATCAATAATTCTGATATCTAGGTGATTATACCTTGTTTTGTTTTATTAAATAAGGGATCTCTGTTGGCTAGCGCTGGTGCTCTTTTCTCCTTCCAGACATATGTGTCTTATGTACAGGGCTGCGATTCAAAAATGTCATTATTTTAACCACATTATAAAATGCACACACCTAGTGTAAGAATAATGGCATGGTGGGCAAACCACCAAAGCTGACCCTGAGACTATTTATTTGTATGTTGATAAGCCTATACAGCCTACCAGGACCAGTGTGATGCAGTACTTTGTTTTAATATTTCTTTGTGATAAAATAAATTTCTGTGGACGTGTTACACTATGTCTCTTTTCCGCTCTTGTTTTGCATATCTGAGGGATTAAGAAGAAGATATCGAGGACACAGAAAATCAAAACTTAATTTCCCTTTCTAGTTATACAGCTGCCTGCACCAGCAATTATTTGAGACTCTTGTATGAACTGTGCCCTTTGTTTGGGGGTTTTTGTCATTTATTGTTGTTCGAAGGTAAACATTTGTGGTTAGAGCGCAGGAAGGTTCCAAACAAAGTTTTTTTCATTTATTGAATTTTCAGGGGCAAGTAGAATCCCCTTGTTTTGGGACCACCTTCCAGCCCTATTTTTAGCACAATGGACCCGATTCAGAATTAAGAAAGTGCTTAAAATAAGAGAGGAAAGTCAGTCCTGGGCTAAATCATGCTGATTGCAGGGAGAGTCAAGTTAATTGTATTCTTTGCATGCAGGGATATATCTTTGAATTGCTTACTACAGACATATACTGACCAGCTTTACTATCACACTGTTGTTTACACTTGGGATAGGAAACATCACCTCTCAACTCTAATACTGTTTGCAACAGATGAAATATGACTCCCCTGCAATCAACATGGTTTAGCCCTGGAGTGACTTTCCTCTCTTATTTTAAGCACCTTCTTAATTCTGAATCAGGTCCTATGTCCTCCTCTTATTTCTTGTTTTACACAATCTACGTACCTAACTGCTACATGGATTGTGTAAATGACCTACTATGCATACGTCTGCTTCTTAGGTGTGAATACGGTCCCATATCTTGTTCCTTAGGCATAAAAACCTTGTCCCTGAGAAAAGAGATATAGCTTCTCTGAAACATTGGAAAATAAAGACTACCGGTTTTGGGATATTTGAAATCCTGAGAGTACCACCTTTGCTATTCATTTGTTTACCAGCGTGAGCAGAGCTCCTCAGCACTTTATACTTGATAGTGGATGTCAGTGCGGTTTCCCTGGATTTGTTATATATATGTAGAAAAGTTTGACCGTAAACTATACAAACTCCTATCTAGTAAAGCAGATTTATGTCTGGAGTGCTAGAAACCAATTGTGTCCTCTGCCTAAAGAACACATAATAGGTTAAACAAAAGAAAAATACTGGTCATCGCTGAGACTTAAAAAATTTATGAAAATGAACACACAAATTTATTAAACACCTTTAATAAACATACAATCAGTGCCGTAACTAGGGGGTGTGGGATAGGGGTGGCTGCCTGGGTGCAATTCTTAAGAGGGCACCAGTAAGTTCATATTTATGGTTAAATTGGCTTGGAATTCCATGGGCACCATTTTTTCTTTTTGCTCCTGGCGCTGAAATTTCTAGTTACTGCTCTACATACAATAAACATCAAATGTACGTATTATATACGACAAGAAAAAAGTAGATTACTAAAGATTGTCCCATATAATCTAATCAAGCAGGCAATAGTCTGGAATTAAGATGAATCACTTGAGCATACATGATATTATTATTTCAAGATGGAAACACATAGTTGTTAGTTGTAAATTGGCATCGGTTCAATAGAGATCTTACACAGCTGCAGCACAACAAATCATATCACCATGTGGCCAAATAATGTGTAAGAGCTAGTTGTTTCAAATTCCAGAAATATGTACAATATAAAAGAGATCAAACTAACAATCCAGAGAATTAATTAAGCAGCTCCCATTTAGGCACTAATTAGAGAGCACATATTTTACCCGGCTTACCAATACAGCAAATAATTAGAGTGCAGCACAGTCCATTAATTCATTCATATTCTGGAAAGCATGAACCGCCCACTGGAAATACCACTCACATGTAACGCAATTCAGATGCGTCCTCCTCCGTCATGGTACAGAAGGGCTCAAGCTCACCCAGCAGCTGCAATCCGGATGATTAAACAGGAGAGCCGGGGATAGTAATTGTCAGCTTTATAAGGCTAAATACTCCAAAAGGGCAACACAATGCAAGTAATTGTGCCCTCCAATCTGTAGTAATTGACACAAAGTCACCTTGATGCATATATATATATATATATATATATATATATATATATCCACTTCGGCCATGCCATCTCTACTACTTTCCAACTTGGCAACGGCACTTAGAGACCAGACGCACGGAGTGGTGAGATTCAGTCCGTACATATTGTTAACAGCTGATTACTGCTTTTTTGTGACAAAGATTGCAACTGTGTACCAGCGTCTCTGTGCCTCTTTTGACTTCTTTGTGCCTCCATACATTAGTATTGCCAATGATGTTATTCCTCTGCACCAAAAAGGATTACTGTATTTGAGCGCTAATTGACATCTATTGCCTCCTTTAGTATGTGCATCTCAAGAGGTCCCCAAGTCTCCAAAACAGCCACTCCGAGACAGCTACCCCTCCAGATGCCATCCCAGACACACTTTAAAAAAACACTTCCAAGATAGAGGTTGCTTCAGATCAGTTTATAAGTTTATACTGCAGGTTCTCAAGGCAAGGGGAATTTGCACAAAAATTTCAAGCCAGGCCATGTTTCGTTTTTTGTGCAAATTCCCCTTGCCTTGAGCGCCTGCAGTATAAATTACCTTATAAACTGATCTGAAGACTAGACTGTAAACTGTTTTTTTGACATCTTGTACACATGCACCTCTATAGGGGCCTCATTTAGACTTAAGAAGGAGCTTGAAATTAAGGGCCTGATTCAGAGGCTGAAAATAAGAACTTAAAGTTACACCTGGGCAAAACCATGTTGATTTCAGGGGGAGTCAAGTTAATTTTATTCTATGCATGCAGGGAGAATGCTTTGCTTTTACTTATTGCACACACATACCTGATCAGCTTCACTTTTAAACTGCTAATTAGACTTGAGCTGGGAAACATCACCTTTTAACTATAATACTGTTGCAACAAATGCAATTTGACTCCACTGAAATCAACATTGTTTAGCCCAGGTGTAACTTTAAGTTCTTATTTTCAATCTCTGAATCAGGGCCTAAGAGAGGAAAGTTACACCTGGGCAAAACTATGTTGATTTCAGGGGGAGTCAAGTTAATTGTATTCTTTGCATGAAGGGATATATCTTTGAATTGCTTACTGCACAGATACTGACCAGCTTAACTATCACACTGTTATTTAGACTTGGGATAAACATCACATCTCAACTCTAATACTGTTTGCAACAGATGAAAAAGAACTTCCCCTGCAGTAAACATGGTTTAGCCCAGAAGTAACTTTTCTAACTTAATTTTAAGCTCCTTGTTAAGTCTGAATCAGGCCCTAGGTGTTCACTGCATAAAGGTGCCGGTTATTTTTTTTTGCTCCAATTAAATATCTTACAATATAGGAACCTACTGGTTCTTTCCATTTTTTCACATATTTCTGTCCATTCTGATGTCTGATCAGGGCTGAGCAGAAAGCATTATATGATGCCGCTATGTTGGGGAAGAATTATGGTAACAGTACAATGAGAGTGTGCTAAGCAGCACTGGGTGCGGGTCTGTTCTTTTCCCGCCGAGGACAATCAATCGAAGATCCCAAAGAGGAATCTGCAGTGGCGAGAGGTGAGTATTTATCTAACCCAACCCTTATCCTAATTCTAACCCTGCCCTTCCATTACCCTAACTATAACGCTCTCCTTCCGTTACACTAACCCTAAGACTCCCCATAGACTACTAATCCCCATAGCCTCCCCTGTAATACTCACCTGTTTGGTCAGGAGCCGTTGCTCTGCAACAGCAATTTCCGAATGAAATTAATCTTCTAATTAGCGCTATTTTCGAAATAGAGACAAGCAAAAATTAGCTTTTGGCTGTCTCTATTTCTGAAACAGCATTTTCTGTGCATCCCTCACTACTTTTAAGACTCCACTAATTGAGGACCATGGAGAAAGTTTAAGAGAAGGGCTTCAGAAGTCTCGATCAGGTCCATAGCAATTTGTGATAATCAGTAAAAAATGCAATACAGTTTATTGCAGAAATTCTCTACAGTGATTTCTTCAAAAACAGCTGCCTGCATCCTTGTGCAATGTCCTAAAATAGATCATATTCAAGCTCACAAAAAACCTTCCTGGAACATAGTGGATGATTTTCAAGTTTTACTTTCGTTGCCTCACTGTAGCACTCTGTTTTATGAGCTGCCTGGCTTCATTTTTTTCATTTAATTTATTTTGGGTGGATATTGCTGATATGCTCTGCTGAATAGAAGTCATTAGTCATACTTTCCTGTTTTCAGTGAATTACTTTCTTCAGATGCTGTCATTTTCTATTAATAGAGTGCTTGAAATTAGTTACTCCTGGGCAAAACCATATTGATTGCAGGGGGGAGTCAAGTTGATTGTATTATTTGCATGCAGGGATATATCTTTG
>WWET01003076.1:158880-170065 GCA_011038615.1 Limnodynastes dumerilii | reverse complement strand
AAACACCGGATGTATATGTTATACATCCGGTACTCTGAATACGGGCCTTAGTTCTGTGCGATAGAGGTTATATACGTACAACGCTCGTAACATCTGGAGGGCACACTCAAAACACCTCACATATGCACTTTGCGTGTGTAAGTGGGGTAACGTACGTGACGCTGGACCCGGTCCATAGTCTTTCCTGCTCTGTTTCTTTTATACTTTGTGTCTCCAGTGATTCAGAAACTCCCACTGTTTCCTAAACATATTTACTTCTATTTCTTTCCAAATCCCGAGCGCTGTCTGCCAAACGTTCGCTCAGTTTCCAGTTTAATATTTGTTTCACCATTTAATTCTTATATCTCTTCATGTTGCAAAAGAAATGGCTGCGCTTCTATCCACTAAATTAAATATGTGCAAGTGTATATATAAATTTATTCTTCTATAATCCTACAAGCACCGCACTAAGGGCTAGATTTACTAAACTCCAGAAAAGGAAAAGTGGAGATGTTGCCCATAGCAACCAAAGAGATTTTAGCTCTCATTTTCCTATTACATACTAGAGAATGACAACTAGAATCTGATTGGTTGCTATGAGCAAAATCTCCACTTTTCCAAACCCGCAGCTTGGTAAATCTGGCCCCAGAGCTTTCCATGAAAGAACTTTTTTTTTAACCACGTGAGATTCACATGTCTGTTCTGGAGGAACTTCCGCACGTATAGTCTACGTGAACTCCGCGCCGTTGAAACAAACCTAAAAATATGCACAGAACTCGCTGCAAAAACGGTTCTCTGAATACGGCCCAAAGTTTTATCCAGGGTTGGAGCTATATTTTGCAGGGGGAGCGGCTGCCATGGGCCTCACTCTTCTCCCCGGCCCTGTAGCAGCCACACCCCTTTACCACTCCTTTGTTACACCCCTTACCACCAATATGTTCTCTTGAGAACATAGGGCCAGATCCAGACATTAAAAATTAGAGAGAATAAGTCAGGATTGCCGACTTTTAAAAGCTTCCCTCCGGGAGATCCATACATGTATACAGGGGGCGGGACTTAACAATGTGATTTATGCATATCGCGTCGTTAAGCTCCACCCCTTGACCATTAATTACACATTATGGGGTTTAATAGGGATGTGGGCGAGGCTTGATGATGCAATTTGCATCATCAAGTCCCTCCCTGTCCCTAGCAACTGGTTTACTAGTGCTACCAGGCTGGAGGGCAGGACTTAAGACCTTAGTTTCATGCAATCCACGAGCCTCAAGTCCCTTGCGGGAGATTTGCCGGCTCTTTCGGGATACCGGGAGAACTGCCCAAATTTCGAGAGTCTCCCGGACATTCCAGGAGAGTCGGCAACCCTGGAATAAAGAGGAAAGTTATGTTGAGTTTTATGGGCTAGACATGGGTGATTCTTTGCATGTAGAGACAATACTTTGCTTTTGCTTATTGCACAGATTCCGACCAGTTTTACTATCACACTGTTATTTATCACCTCTCATCTCTAATACTATTATATTATTATTATATTATTACACAGATACTGACCAGCTTTACTATCACACTGTTATTTAGACTTGAGATAGGAAACATCACCTCTCAACTCTAATACTGTGTACAACTGATGAATTTTGCCTCCCCTGCAATTCAGCATGGTGTAACTTTCCACCTGATTCTCTCTTATTTTCAAGCTTTGGATCCGGTCCTTAGTGGGGGGAACTAATCATTATCACAACCTCGGGACTGCCGTCCACACCAGGCCCTGTTGTAGCCACCCCATAGTTATACCACTGCTTGCTTCCTTGCCTGCAGATTGCACTCACAACAAGGATTTCATCCTACGTAGCTGCATGCACAACCCCAAAAATATTCTAATCATGCTGTACATTATTTATACTGGTTGGCATAGTGGAAATAAGATCTAGTATAATATCAGACTAAGTAGTATAGATCTGACAGAAAGAAAGAGACATCCAGACCGTGAAGTGACCCAGATATGTCATGTTTCATATGTGTATTGTGAGTTTAAACCAGTTTGAAAAGTAAAAAAAGGGAAAGTGTACTGAATGCTGCTCATGTGTCTCACATTTATTCCATTTGGAGGGAACTTGTCCCTTAGAACGTGCAATCTAGTTTCAGTTGCGGATAAATCCCCAATGTGTGACATAGGCCCTGGGGAAGCACAGTGGCTCAGTGAGTAGTGTTTGTGCCTCACAGCGCTGAGATCATGAGTTTGATTCCCAGACTAGGTCTTATCTGTGTGGAGTTTGTATGTTCTCCCTGTGTCTGTGTGGGTTTCCTCCCTGTGCTCCAGTTTCCTCCCACACTCCAAAAACTGGTATGTCAGAGTTGCCGAAAAACCACGGCCTCAAGTCCTGCCACCCTGCCTGGCAACACTAGTATCCTAGTGTTGCTAGGGACAGGGAGGGACTTGATGACGGAATTTGCCTCATAAAGCCCCGCCCCCATCCCTATTCAAGCTAAAGAGGGTCATTAATTGTCAGGGCCAGGACTTAGTGATGCGATTTGCATAAACCACATCATTAAGACCCGTCCCTCCATGCATCTATTGCTTCCCTCAGAGAAGCAATAGATGCTATTTAAAGTTGGCTGATGAATAAATTATCCCTAATGTATGTGTTAGAGACCTTAATATGTATCTACAAAAGGGGCAGGGAGCGATGTCTAACGTTCTCTGAAGCGTTGTGTACAAACTACCTGTAGAACTACAAGCACGAGCATGCCCTAACAGCACACTATTTTTTAGCAATATGTTTTTATACACTTACAGGGGTTTTTTTTATGGTATTTCTGCTTTTTTTTCAGTAGTGAGTGGCGCTTTTAACAAAAGCACCACTCAATATCAGCTCTTTTTTTTTAGTGGTATTAATGGCGTTTTTGGTAAATTTGGCGGTTTGTATTTTTATCATTCTAAAAATCAGGGCTTTTCGAAAAAATGCCCATTATGGCTTTTTTGGGGTGTTTTCACGATAGTAAATGCAGTAATTTGCAATCCACCGGATAGTAAATCTACCCAAATACTCTGCTGTGGCTTGTTTGCAGTTCTTCCATCTACACACTGATAGAAAAAGCTCTTTCTGGGAACCTTCCCAGGACTTTTAGTCATTGATCTGTGACTCCCTGCTGAGGATTGATTAATTGCATTTTATCACTCGTTGTAAACTTTTTGATCCGCAGCAATCAATCTAGACCCTTTATCTGGATTTCGCGACCAATACTTCATTTACTATGGCCATGGCTGATGTGTCAGTTTACAGTATTTTCTACACTGGGAACCATCACAATTTCCTTCAACACCAGAAAATAAACATTATATGTTATTACAGTAAAACAGTGGCCCTTTGAGCCTTCAACTGTGGCCCTCGATTCTTCCTATTGTATGTTTTTTTTTGTTATAACGTGTAACACTTGTTTAACTTACGGTAATATTTTCATCTGGTAACCTGACAAGAGATGAAAACAGTTAGTCTGATTAAATTTTCTTTGTCCGGTGACGTTAGATGAACAGTATATATATACACAATATTGTAGGGGCACCTTCCACTTGTTTAACTTCCTTCCTATATTATACAAGCAGCTTTATGACATGTACCTGATCCCTGGTGTTCTCCCTCTATTATTACACCTTCTGTCTCATCTGCTGCACCCACAGGCTGCAGGCTAAGTCAGTACCCATCATACGGAAGAGAGAGAATGGGGGTTGGAGTTTAGCTTATTACTAGTTATTTTATTATTATTAAAATTATTGTTTGTTTATTATTGTTTATTTATCATGTACTTACGATGAAGGTTCTGCCCCTTCACTTATGATGGCTGTATCCCCACCATATAGGCGTGGATAGCCATGTAACTGAGGGCGCGGAAGAAGCCCCTTTACGACTAGGTAAAGGTAGGAATCTGGACACGTAAGCGGGAAGTGCAGGGGAGTGTGCATTCCTCGCGGGAGCGTAACTACGGACCCCCGCATAGCGTGCGGGGGTCAGGATCTTCCCGGTGGCCTGCATATATTTAGGTATGTCAGGGCCACTCTCCTTTCATTCCGTTCCTCTGTGCGGTGAATTTTCATTAGCCGTACTGATTACTTGTACAGATCCCGTTCTTCCTTCCTACATTTCTCTTTTCCTCTTTATCTAATCCTCTGGCCTATTCTCTACTGCAGAAACAAACACTGATAAGTGTGAAGATGGTGGAGAGGCTCAGGGTGGGAAATTGTGTGCACAGTATGAAGAGGGAAGAAAGATCTGCAGGTGTTACATTAGAACATTGCACAATCCTTCTCCTGTGATCCGTGCAAGAAATGCCAATAAACTGCCAATAAACTTCACTGCCAGGGGCGTGTTAAGAAGTGAGGGGGCCCTCGAGCAGGATTTGCACATGGGCCTCCCATCCCCCCTTACCTGAGACAGCACTGCCCCGATTCTCTGGCCAAAAAGGGATGGGGCTTACAGCTGCGTTAGACTCCGCCCCTTTTTTTGGCCCACAAATCGGGACAGTCCCACCGCAGGGGGAGGGGGACTAATTTGGCATTTCTTCCCTATCTTAGAGGAAAGAAATAGATGCTGAATGGCCCCACTTCCCCAGCCAACCCAGGGTGCAGGATGCATGCCACAGGGCCCCCTGTTCTGAGGGGCCCGTGTGCACTGCACACCCTGCACCCATGATAGGTATGCCAATGATCACTGCACCTGCAATGACTGAGGACACGGATGGTACATTGCGGGGATGGGCCTGATATACTGGACATGAGGTTACTGGCTGTGGTTTGGATAGTATGGAGAGCCCTTAACACTCCCTCACTGTACTATCTACATAACCCCGCCTCCTGTACTATCTACATAACCCCGCCTCCTGTACTATCTACATAACCCCACCTCCTGTACTATCTACATAACCCCGCCTCCTGTACTATGTACATAACCCCACCTCCGGTACTATCTACATAACCCCACCTCCTGTACTATCTACATAACCCCGCCTCCTGTACTATCTACATAACCCCGCCTCCTGTACTATCTACATAACCCCGCCTCCTGTACTATCTACATAACCCCGCCTCCTGTACTATCTACATAACCCCGCCTCCTGTACTATCTACATAACCCCGCCTCCTGTACTATCTACATAACCCCGCCTCCTGTACTATCTACATAACCCCGCCTCCTGTACTATCTACATAACCCCGCCTCCTGTACTATCTACATAACCCCGCCTCCTGTACTATCTACATAACCCCGCCTCCTGTACTATCTACATAACCCCGCCTCCTGTACTATCTACATAACCCCGCCTCCTGTACTATCTACATAACCCCGCCTCCTGTACTATCTACATAACCCCGCCTCCTGTACTATCTACATAACCCCGCCTCCTGTACTATCTACATTAAGCCAATTCCAGGAAATCTTGGAGGGAAGAAAGAGATGCAGGTATCGGGGCGGGGCTAGCTGATGCTCCGCCCTATTTCCTTCAACATTATTATTCATACTGTTGCTGGGGATCATCGCGGGACCTCGCAGGAGGGGTGAGTATTTGTAAATACTGTCAATGCAGATGCCAGACTCGCTGCGATGATAAGCCAGCCTGATGCAGGGAACGAGGAAGGTAAGTAAATAGAGCCCTAAATTCCACTTTGACCACTGATTAGCTGTATAGGAAAAACACAAACTCGCTGATCTGAAACCAGGTAACACGTAGTAACTGCGAGGAACAGAGAGACATTAAAAGCAGGAGCAGAGTCTTCCCTCCGTACAGCGATCAAAAGAGCTCTAGATAAATAGAAGGTAGAGGAGAGCAGGAGGCCGGGGGGTGATTGAGCGCCTCTCGATGGGCTGGAGCTGGCGTCACATCTCCTGATGTCGCTCCCCTCTTGATGCTGATTATTATGTCTGGGATAAGAGCACATAAAGCAGCGCCCCGGCTTATTATGGGGATGATGGTTCTGCTGTACGTTGGAGAATGCAGGGACCTGGGTCACTTGTGTCTTACTTTTTGTTGCCCTGTGATTAAGACATTTTTGACATAGGTAACAGCGGGCCAGATACAGCATTAAGCACACTCTGTGCTCGCAGGTCCTCGTCAGCGGAGCCGGAGGCACGGCAGCGCTATCCTATATTCCATATGTGTGAAGGTAGTTCCCTCCTCTCGCTCATACAGCGCTTCCATGATCCAGAATCGTGCGTACAATGCGTAACCGCTATATGCACACACGCCCAGGATGCTCACACGGAGTACTTACCATTCACAATGCGTAAATCGGCTGTTTTGCGTAATTCTGGATCTGGGCCGGTGTTCTTAAGATCTCCCTCTCCCCATCTGCAGAAATCACTTTGTTTTATCTATACCCGACACAGCTCCTTTCTTACAAGCTACTGAAACATAGAAACATAGAAAGTGACGGCAGATAAGAGCCACACGGCCCATCCAGTCTGCCCAGTTGTTTATTTAAAACTATACTGACCCCAGACCCTATTTACCCTTTAGGAAGGATATTCTTATATTTATCCCAAGCATGTCTACACTGATCTCCTGTGTTACCTCAACTACCTCAGATGGGCGGCTATTCCACTTATCTATCACCCTTTCAGTGACGTCATTATCTGCACATTTCCTCTGTACCTGTCACCCTCCAGTTTATATTTATTCGTCCTGGCGTCCCTGTGATCTTCCCACTAACTACAATGTGTTCCGTGCCGTTATTTTCCTGTCATTTAAGTTGTATACAGTTTTTATAAGTTTTATATTGAAATGGTAACATTCCCAATTTTTTTTTATAATTGTCAATCGCTTCAATAATACTTCATGACATTATTATACAGTGTACAAATAGGGTAATGTGACCCAGCACAGACTATCGGTAAGATAAAACTAGATGGCCAAAATGAATGCCAAAGTCTCATTTAATTGTCACATGGAGACCCTGAGGATCCATTACTCTATGAAGGAGTCTGAGTGTATCCCAAAGCCATCTCCCTTGGCCAATGACCTGTTTAGCCATTTCTCTAGTGCAGAGGTTCACAGCCAGGTACCCCTAACACTGCATGTGTTCCAGGTCTCCTTGCTGGAGCATCAGCTGTGTTCATTACGGACTGACATGTGGAAAGCTCCGCAGGTTGTACTCATTGCACCGGCTCCAGAATGACGAATGTGGGCGGTTTCCATAGTCTGCGTGCAGAAAATGGCCATATTTCGACACTTTGCTTGCGCCCGATCAGGATTCTCAAGGTTCCTACTTACGAAGTATTGGCATCGCCCCTTCGTACGGATATCATTAGGCGCGGGTTTCCAATGGCGCATACGCAAATCGCAAAACAATGCCAAAATACACACACAGCCTGCGTATATTTAGGTACATTCTTAAGTGTGAATCCGGACCATTGTGTTTCTCTGATGTTGGATACTTTCTCATATGATAATTTAGCCATTCTGGTACACTTGGGCAGAACAGCCGGTGACCAAGGTACAAACAAGTTGTATAGGAGGGGGGGGGTGTATTTTCGGGGACGCGGTGCACTATGGATCAGCCCCTTTAAGTGTTACTTTGGAATTGTATATTCTAAACACAATGGGGTAGATCCAGAACTACGTGTGTGCGTACGTTTATTCGCAGAGCGTATTTTCGTACACGTAAGTTCGCTACACTCCCCTCGGCACACCCCTTGCACGGACGTAATTTGTCAAAATACGCTTCCCAAACCCTACCTTAACTTTTCCAAACGTAACAGCATACGTCCGCTAACGGACGTACTGACTACGCGAACGTACGCAGCTTAGCACGCCCATACTGTACACTTTAAATACCACCCCCCGCCTACTACACGTAAAACGCACGTATTGTTGACGAACGTAAATTTGGCACGCCCACACGTAAGGATTTTCGTGAGACATACGTGAATCACCCATACGTCCTAAATTACGCTACGCGAATGTGCGTATTTTCTATGGTGCGCATACGCAGTGCGTTCAAATCTGCGAATTTACGTCTCCGCCACGCATAAAATCGCGGAAATGCATAGTTCTGGATCTACCCCAATATTTACTTATTTTCCTCCTGGTTACATGAGGTGATAATTCTCCCAGTAACACCGCCTGCTTCCACCAAAAAACGCTGCTCTCTGTGACCTTCCGATTAGAGCATGGAAGTCACAAGACAGATTTATCAGGAGCATAAATTGTGTCTATTAAATCTCCTCACAAAATGACTTTTTCTTATAAAACAGATGTTTATACTTTTAACCGTTTTTCACCTCAATTTTAGCAGCACGGCCGTGGTCTGTTCTATCGCTGACACTTTAACGTTTTTCCTCAACCTTAAAAATAAAAAAGCAGAAAAACGATAGATAGATAGAGGCAAAGCTGGTCTCATTGGTCAGACACAACATTTTAACAGTGGGGAATTTTTATTGAATTCCCTGGTTATATTAAATGGTTGTTCAATGGTATAATGCTGCCCCCTGGTGTTTGAATAGGATAGTGCCATTTCCTTTAAGTCAAATATTTTAGAGCTTTAATAAGCACTAGTGTGATTGTATGTGATATCCTTGGACCAGATTCAGAGTTTGAAAATAAGAGGAAACAGGTGGAAAGTTACACCTGGGCAAAGCCATGTTTAATTTCAGGGGAAGTCAAATTAATGTTACCCCTAGCATGCAGGGAGAATACTTTTGCTTTTTGCACAAAGATACCGACCAGCTCTACTATTACACTGTTATTTAGACTTCAGCTCTTATCTGCTGTCATATTCATGGGAATCTGTGACCTTGTCTGCTGTAGGATTGTGTAAACAGTGTGGATCTGGATGTGAAGAGCATTGGACAAGTTTACTAAGCTGCAGATTTGTAAAAGTGGAGATGTTGCCTATAGCAACCAATCCAGGGGTTACCGACCCTCCTGGAATATCCGGGACACTCACGAAATTTGGGCAGTTATCCCGGGAGAGCAGACAAATCTCCCACAAGTCCCGACCCTCTAATAAACTCTATTGTAATCCCTAGAGTTACTGGGGATGGGTGGGACTTGATGATGTAATCAAGCCCCGCCCACGCCTTAGAACACTGGAGATCACAATAGTGATTGACAGGGGGCGAGGCTTAATGCCGCTATTTGCACAAATCGCATCATTAAGCCCCGCCCCTTACAGGCATCAATGGCTAAAAAGTCAGCAACCCTGAACCAATCAGATTCTATCTCTCACTTTCCTATTACAGACTTGAGAATGTTATCTAGAATCTTTTGCCAACCCGCAGTTTAGGAAATCTGGCCCCTGGTCTTGTTCTGATGATCAGGTTCCCTTATAACGGTCTCTTGTGTTCTGTTAGCGAGAGCAATGCTTCCTGCCACATTCCATAGACAGCAGCCTGCCAAAATTACTGGGGAGACGGAAAAGTACAAACCACCACTTATGTAGAACTGGGCGTGAAATCTATTTCAGGACACAACAAGTACTTTCAGATGTCTGCCAGCCATGACGGCATTACAGACAGATAAATGCACCATTCATATGTTCACACGCAGAACTCTGGGTAAACATTTTAAGTTTATTAAGTTTAATTAGCTGAATTTATATATCTTTTTTTAGGGGATTATGCAAAGTCAATTCCTATATTACCACTCTCCCTACTATTTTAAGGCATGTAAATAGCATTGTAACATAATTGACCTCATACATTGTCAGAAGGCCATTGTGTAATGATTTATACTTTATTGTGTCTCCTGCACTTAGTATTATGGAACCTTTGCATGTGAAAATAAGAATTTTATCATTTGTAACTTTTGATGAATGATGCCACCTGCAGGTGATATGTAGGTACTACATGAAACCAAAGATCTTTATTAAAAAGGATTTTAAAATTATTCATGTTTAGAGTTATTGGGAGAAAAAAAAACCAAAAGTAAAAATGATTTGAGATACAGCACAGTGGGGTATTGTATAATTAATTCCTTGTCATCAGTCTTTCATGTCTTAGCAGAATGAAACATAACTAAGAAATACAGGGTGGAAATTAAATCGGAGCTGTATTTAAAATTCTATTACAGATAATTAATGGCTTGTTCTGAAGTTTTGGGTTCAATGACAGTCTCAGCAGTCTATCGTCTCCGGGGGGGATTTACCAGTACATTTATTTCATTTACATTTGACAACTATCCTTCCTTTATGATATATACAACATCTGCAACAGACCTCTGGAAAGGGGCCATTTAAAGATTTCTAGCACTGGAAAATGTAAGCACACACAGGCGGTATTTAGAAACATAGGGCCTGATCCAGACCTACGCTCGCATGTGAGCTAACGCTGATCATAAGCGTTAATTCGGCAGAAAAAAATGCACCACACATGCGACTAGTGACAACTTCCGGTAGTAACACACTGGTTTTCGTAGCGGCGATTCGGGCGTCCGTATACTGTGCGTTTTTACTGACAAAGGGGCGTGTTTATAGTATGAAGTTCCTATGGAAGCTGCAGTTAAGGAATATAGGCGGAGGAGCCATTTAAATTGTACAGTATGGACGTGCTAAGCGCCGTTTATACGCAATGAACGTACGGACGGCCGCGGGAACGAACACAAAAGTTATGGTAGGGTTTGCCGAGCGTATGGAAGCTAAACTAGGTATGAGCAAGGGGGGTGTCTATTGCCGTGCATCAGTGGTACGTTCGGTGATAATACACTATGCACAACAGCGTAGGTCTGGATCAGGCCCATAGAAACATAGAAAGTGACGGCAGATAAGAGCCACATGGCCCATCCAGTCTGCCCAGTATGAATCTGGATTCTCTATTCAGACTTTCATATTGATTTGAGATGCGACACGTTTTTTGATGACGATGGGAGAAAATCGTGCGAGGGGGGGTATTTAAATTGTACAGTGGTGGCGTGCCCGAAGCGTCTCCATTTTAAGTGAAGACATAATGGAATCTCTAAGGTGGGGTCTAAGGGCCTGATCCAGACCTACGCATGAGAGCGGAGCGTATTACCGCTTCAGCGTAAAAACTTTCACTCCCACGACACTTCCCTTACTTCTACCTCCGTACGCCGGCTGAACCCTGCCTTAACTGTTCCCAGCGTCAGTACGAATTTTCGTAGCGACGCGCTGATTGTACCGGGCTAAGCACGCCCATACTGTACAATATAAATGGCTCCCCCCGCCTACATTCCCTAACTCCAGCGTCCGTACTAACTTCGTAATATA
>WWET01003076.1:97585-111089 GCA_011038615.1 Limnodynastes dumerilii | reverse complement strand
AGGTGGGTTACAGAAAATGAGGGATGATCTAGGTAGACTGGAGGAATGGTCAAGAGTGTGGCAACTGCAGTTTAATGCCAAAAACTGCAAAATCATGCACTTGGGGCACAAAAACCCAAAAGCTCAATATAGCATTAATGGCATTACATTAGAAACTACTGAGAAGGAAAGGGATCTAGGTGTCATTATTTTATGTGACTTAAAGGTAGCCAAGCAATGTAACAAAGCAATGAGAAAGACAAGTCAGATGCTTGGTTGCATAGGGAAAGGAATTAGTAGCAGAAAGAGAGAAGTAGTGATGCCTATGTCTATAAAGATTGTTGGTACAACCTCACCTTAAATACTGAATAAAAACTGGAGGGTGATGGATTCAGAGGAAATGCTTGAAAAAAGTACTTCACTGAAAGGGCAATAGATAAGTGGAATAGCTCTTTTATAAGCCACGTTGTTTCCTTTTTCTGGGGCTTTACTTAACCCCTGTGATACAAAGTTCTGTCGCTGTTAATAATGAACTTTTTACATTTCCCCACTGCTCCTGCACTCCTTTCATGTGCCTCAATTTGGCCAAAGAATCCATTCCCTCATTTCTACAATGTCAGTCTTTCTAAAATCTAGCACCTTTGTTTTGTGTGGAACGTGTCTCTCTCTGTCTTTATACTAAACCATGCTGCCCGATGATCTCTTGGTCCTAGATTGTTACCCACAATTACTTATGAGATTCTTTCAAAACACCAAACTTCAGATTACTTCTTTGCAAGTGGGGTCTCTTACTAATTGCTTGAGGGACACAAATTTTTGAATATGTCCCTACTTCTAGTGAACTTACCCCAGCTGACATCAGGTAAGTTACACTCTCCCATGATTAATAACTCTCCTTTTCATTAGCAATGTCTTCATTATATTCCTCATCTTGGGCCTGATCCAGACCTACGACCGCAATCGCCCGCGAAAGTAGCGTACGTTCGCCCGGGCGTATAAACTTTCACGCCCATAACACTCCCATTGAATGTACCTGCTTACGACGGCTGAACCCTACCCTAAGATTTTCCAGCGTACGTGCGAATTTTCGTACCCATACGCTGGTCGTACTGGGCTTAGCACGCTCATACTGTACAATATAAATGGCTGTCCCCGCCTCTGTGTAGTAACTCTAGCGTCCAGACTATCGTCATACAAAACGCACGCCCCTTGAGCGAAAAATACGCTGAAAATACGCTCGCTGTTCGCTCATATCCTTCGGTCGACCGGAAGTTGTCATACTGCACATGCGTAGTGCGTTTTTTTTCACAAATTTTCGCTTACGATCGGCGTACTATCGCTTGCGGCCATAGCTCTGGATCAGGCCCCTTGTCTCAGTAGTCTACATTTCACCCCTGTATGAAGAATAACCTCTTTGATTTCTATTGTCACCAAAAGTGACTCCAGGGGACAGATTTACTAAGTTTGGAAAAAGGGAGATGTTGCCCATAGCAACAAATCGCATTTTAGCTGCTATTTTCTAGTATGTAATAGGAAAGTGAGAGCTAGAAGCTGATTGGTTGCTATGAGTAACATCTCCACTTTTCCTTTCCTGCAGCTTAGTAAATCTGGCCCCAATACTTCATCTTAATGTAGTATTTCTTTCTTTCTTCACACACATTAATACCCCTCCTCAAATGTGTCCTACTTTATTCTTTCTTAATAAATGATATCCTGGTATAGCAAGGTCAGCTTGTAGCATATTTCTTACTCCTCCACCTTGCACTCATACATTCTCAGCCAGCTCTCATGGATCCAAATATGACTGGAATCTATAAAAAGATAAAGATTCCACATAAAAAGCACCAAGAAAAACAAGCGCTGTTGGTGAATATCTGGTCCCACTAAATGATCACAAGTTAAAAGGGGCCGGATTCAGAGATCTTTTTTTGGAAGGTACGCAATTATACGCACACACGCCGCAATGTAACACTCATGACACTTCCCTTACACAGCCGTGTTGTCGGTGACTTACGCCACCACAGAGCACCCTTATCCCTACGTGTGTAGTTATGGGCGTATGTTAAAGTATGTACGTGCGTATTTATATAACTGCGCCCTCAAATGCCCATTTAAATGCCTCCCCCGCCCAGTCTCACGTGTCTTTGAACGTACGGATTTCAACCCCGCCCCTCCGCACGTATGTCCCTAAGTGCAATTCACAAGTGCGTGCCTAATGGACTTCCGTGTGTAAATACTACGTAACTTGCGTGGATAAAGTTATTACGCATGCGCAGTTCATCCGATCCTAAAAATATGCACACAACTCCATGTAAAAAATGGATCTGTGAATCAGGTCCTAGAACTCTAAAAACAATGGGTGCTGTTCATGTACATGTTGCCCTTGATTCAGATTTAATACAGCAAAGGGACTTATGGAAGCCACTTGCGTACGTCCGCTTGCAAGTAACATCTGCAAACTTAGTTCCGTCCACTTGAGATCCATACATTGCGATGGTCTTTGTCCTCCACAATGCAAAACCATGCAGCGGAGGCAGTCGTACAGATCAGGAAATGGGGTGGCTTTAAGCTGCAACGTACGGATTTGTGTGCATATTTGCACAGATCTATACATAGCAGTGAGAGGGGAGTGACAGGAGAGTTCAGACCCCCGAATGTACGTATTACGTGCGGAGATCTGGATATTGACCATTGTTTTTAGAGATCTTATAACTTGTGATCATTTAGTGGAACCAGATATTCATAAACAGCGCTTGTAACAACCACCATGTGTTACCCATATATGACTGGATGCGGCACATGCACAAATGCAAAATGTAAAATGCAAGCAATCATAAAAACTCCTTTTGGTAAGTCTGGACCTGGTCTCAATATGTTAATATTAGCATAAGACACTGTCTACAATAGTGTTACGTACTGTGGGGTTTAGTCTATGTTATAAGTCTACTTACTTGATTGAAATGGAATTACTATGTATGCAAGTAAGAAAGTCTCCCTGTTCTGCAACTATTTCTCTTAATCAGTCTCCAGCTACCAAGGTAACAAAGAACAATAGGTGACATTTAGAAACAGAAATCAAGTACAGTCACAGCGCATTTCCCTTTGTGTCTTTAACCACCTCAGGGCCAATACAGAGAGAAGACCTATGTTGACTTACAGGGGAAGCTAATTTAATCTGCATAAAAAGGAAAAGAGATGAGACATGATGCTTCCTAGCACCAATCTAAATTACTAGTTATAAAATACTAGTTACATATGTGGCAAGATTTTTTATTTTTTATTATTATTTTCTTATATATATGGGCCATTACATAACAGGTTATTGGACATACCAGGAAAACTAGGGGTTTGGCTTTGAGGGTCACAAATAACATCCAGAACCTGATCCAGAGACTACTGTGAGTAGAAACACTAGATAAGTAGTAAAGGGAATGAAGTTGCAACTGGATATGTATGGGCTTAGAGGTGCAATGTCTTTCAGGTTTCAAGTCTTTTTATCATTTTTTTAAAAAGTAATTTAATACGGTTTAGTAAAATTAAGTACCATACCATGACTCATGGTTCATGTCCCTGTGTTCTGCAATTTTTCCTCTTCTGTGCTATATGAATATGAGGAGTCTTTCTTTTCTAACATAAAAAGAAAACCTGTTCTAAGAAGGCAGAAAGTTATTATTATGCTAGACAGGGCTCTGTTACGTTCCCAGAGAAACCTTTCTGTTATTCACTGTGGTCTCCTGATCAGCCCCTGGGGTATGTATGTAGTTGCTCAGCATAAAGAACCCATAAGAACTTTTCTGGTTAAAGCAACATGGCTTCCACTAACAAAACACTTACATTTCCGTTTATTTGTAAACAATGATAAAACAGTGGGAACTAACCTGTTATCTTCTCTTCTGCCAGCTTAATCTGTTACTGCATATCTGATTCCTGTTAGTGATTTATTTGAGGGAAGAAAACAGCGACAGCTCTGATTCAAGGCCACACACCACAAGTTGTGAGATGCAAAATCATAACATCAGTGAGGAGGGAGAAGCACAACCCTAACAGTGGGAGGAGAGTTACACTGGTTTCATAGCACAGAAACTTCTTCACACTGCAGCTCTCCTCACGCTGCTGTTCTTCTACTTACAGTTTTATAAAGTGTTTTAAACCTTTGGAGCTGGTCTTTTTTCTTCTTCTTTTACTTACAGCTGGAATAAAGGAGGAATGGGGGCATGAATATGACCTGTTATACTACAGCAGGGCAATTTTCTGTATGACTTTAAGGGGCAGATTCAATTGTCTGTGAAGATGGAAATAAGTGTGAAGTGCGCTTATTCCTGTCTATTGCGGATTTTAATACTCTATGAAGTGCAAGATAAAATCTGCAATCTCAGTAGAATAAAAGAAGGCTCGTCGCCCGGGGGGGGGGGGGGGGGGTTGTTGAGAGAGATATCCAAGAGCTGTGACTCTACGACTCCTTGTGACTCTCCAGGAGCTGTGAAACTAGTATGCTTTGTCCGGTATCAGCTATGCTTATGCAGTACAAGCATGCTGGGTAGACCCGTTATGTCACAAAGGGGACGAAGCGCCACATACCTGCATTAACAGTTCTTCACTGCACTTTGGCCCACTAATGTGCAGCTCTCCGCAGCAAGTATCGGCAGTAGAATACCACTAATGCCTGCTGCTGCAGAGCTAAGGTAAGTATCAGCAGGCCCCATCTGCACTGGGACAATAGTCCTGACTGTCTCCCCCTGATGGCGGCCCTGATGCTAGGATTCGTAGGTTCGTAGAGCCATAGGCTGGCCAGGCCTGACTTATAGGGTCACACAAACTAATTATTAATACTGAGAATATGGTAAGACCTTTAACACTGCAATGCTAAGTAACTATATACTTTTATCATTGTGAGTATACTGTGACTGGGGAATGCCTGGTCATTACTTTTACTAATTACCCCATGTTCTAGCTAAATAAAAATAAAGAGGTTTTGGAGATTGGACTGTTCAGAGGTTTTAAAGTTTTCTTTTTAGGTAAAGATGCACAGGAGTAGCTCTAATTTCAGGCCAAAACAAGGTTGTTTCTTTGTACTTGCCAATAACAACATATAATAAACAGTCATATAATGCAATGCTGTTTGTACTTTACTTCACAATAAACAGTGAAATCACAGGTTTACATCTGCAAGTGGATCTCAGCTGTGTCCATCAAAAATTCCAAACGTGAATTACTTTTGATAAAAATATTAGCATTGCTAAAATAAAATATCACCATATCATATAGGTACTTATAAAACATAGAATAATTGGAAGTGTTAGGAATGTATCCAACACATTTATTAATCACAAATAAAAAAAATCAAACACCATATAAACAACGAGACAGTAAAAATCTAAAACAATAAAAACTATCAGCAAATATATTGTAACAATATTTAAAATAAGTGATAGAGGGATGCAACCTAAAATCAGTGAGCTCCTGACTAAATAGGCCACTATCTCAAATAATCTGTCCTGCTCAAAACATTGTCCAGGAATGTTAATTTCGATATTGCCTTAAAAGTGATTTTAAAGTCCTGGACAATATAGGTTATAATGAACAGCGATCAATGTTTCTCGAGGACTATAATTATAAAGACTGTGGCTGTAATGAGTAGCAATTAGATGGTACTAAAAGCAGTGGTAATTGCACAAAGTAGCTACAATATATGTAATAAAAGTGTCTTGAGCAGGTAATAGTAATTGAAGGTAATCCAAGAACCTTTAGCTGTAGAAACGGCAATATAGATGTAGTAATAGGATTTAATACTGGAACCTTTAGCTGTAGTAGACAGCAATATACATTGTCCCCAGATCAATGATTATAAATATGGATCTTCCTGCAGATGGATTATTTCAGATCCTTGTACAATCACGGTAATATGTCCACCATACGTCCTGCCAATATTAAAGCTGCCGGATATAACTGCATGAAAAAGTGTTGACTTATCCAGAAAATACCTGCCACACTAAATACACGACCTGTATATGTGGAAATAGATAGACACAAGAAGCTGTCTGAGAATAATTCTTCCAAAAAGAGACAATAGCCCGTATTCAGAGTACCGGATGCATTCAGACTGCATTTACGCAATCTACGTAAGAAAAAGTTACGTAGATTACGTAAAAAAATGACTACGTATGCGCAGTAGTAAAAATCGCTAAACACCGGATGTAAAGGTTATACGTCCGGTACTCTGCATATGGGCCAACACGTTCTAAAAATGTTAACTCAATATAAATAATTATCTCCGTCCCAAAATGGCTTTCACCAGAGATAAAAATTCAAACATTATCTGTGCAGTTTTCCTAACATTTTAGATAGAGGAAGGAAAGTATTACAATTCAACTGAAGATAAAAGATAGGACAGCCTCTATCTTGCTATATCGCATACCACAAGTTTAGCCAGATTCTTTAGATTTCTCTAACAGGAAATGACTGCAGAAGATGTTATTAGACCTTGTGCGCTTTTTCCATATATTCCAATTGTGTAACATGCAAAACATTACTTGGTGGGTCACACTTGACTAAGCCAAAGTAATGAAAGCAAAATATAGAAAAATACTTATCATAAAAAAAAAACAAATGTAAATGTGTAAAAAAAAAGCAATAACCAGTCCAGCAGCGCAGCATGTTAATCAGTTTTGGGTACGTCCAGAAGTTCCAGCCTTACAATACAATCAGTTTCTATAATAGTGCAGAACTACAACTGTTGGGATTTATAATGTCTATCAACCTGATGGACTCAGTTATGGTGGCAGTGTGGCAAGTAAAGCAGTGCCTAGTCTTATTAATGGACTGTGGACTGTGGACCTGATCCAGAGCTATGCTAGTCAGAAGAATCCCTCACTCTGCATGTGCAGGGCAGGAGCGGGCGCATGAAGCAGGGTTGCAGACTCTCCCAAAATGTCCGAGAGACTCCCGAAATCCCTGCACAGAGGGCTTGAGGCCCATGGTTTCATGAAAAACACTGCCTCAAGTCCTAACCCCCTGCCTGGGAACACTAGTATCCTAGTGTTGCTAGGGACAGGGAGGGACTTGATGATGCAAATTGTGTCATTAAGCCCCACCCCATCCCCATTAAACCTAAAAGAGGTAATTAATAGTCAAGGGGCAGGTCTTAATTATGTGATTTGCATAAATCACGTCATTAAGCCCCACCCTCTGCATGCATCAATGGCTTCCCTTCGGGATCTCTTGGAGGGAAGCTTTTAAAAGTCGGGAACCTTGGCATGAAGTCAGATGCAAGGATACCCATACACCTGTGTCCATATCCGTGTGCTAAGCGCTAGTGGAATGTGATGTTCCACGATATGTCATTGTAAAAATAGGTTTAATTTTTCTGCTGCAGTCCCTGCGCTTCCTCCAACATCTTGCATCTCAGGGCATCTGTTTGCCGTTAAATGTAGGGCACCCTTCTTGTACGTCATATTCAGAATAGTTGCAGTCAGAATAGTTGCAGCTCTGGACAGGATATGCGCAGTTTCAGATGCAGATTTGCGGTTTCACTGTGCAAACACTCTGGGCCAAGTCCTTTGTTTTAACAAGCACTATAGCTTTTATACTAAAAGTAGTGATCCCAAATCCTTCCTTTTGCTGCATCTCGCCTCCTCTAGATGATGGCTGTTCTGTATCTGCATTGTTACTGTGGATCCTTATCTGCACAGCATTGCTTAGCTTGCAAAATTAATCCACCTAATTGCCTTATCCAGGCCTGGCCAACATGTAGCTCACCAGATATTGTGAAACTATGAATCCCAGCATGCTTTAAGAGCACATGCATAGATGATACCTGACAAAGCATGTTGGGATTCATAGTTTCAGATCACCTGGAGAGCCACACATTCTCCAGGTCTGTTCTAATCTATTTCATATTGATTACACAGAGCTGTGCGTCTGTTGATTTCAAATCTTTCTATTCAATGTGCTGGATCAATGCAGAAGAAAACAGGTGGCACATTACATCTATGCAAAACTATGTTAAATTGCAGGGTATGGAATTTTTATCTGTGGCACACAGTTTCTTAGCCCAAGTCAGTTTAAAAGTGACACTGGTGTGTATCTTGGTGCAATGCGTAAAGGCAAAGTATTTGCTCGGGTGTAACTTTTCATCTGAGACCCTCTTATTTTCAAACTCTGGGTCTGGTCCTCTTCTGGAGCACTGTCTGCACTTTATTAAATAGGTGGTAATAATATAAAACAATTGAGCAACACACACACACACACACACACACACACACTATGGGGCTGATCCAGTGTTTGGGAGTAAGGGCTAAACATGTTCAAATGTACAGCTTGGCTTAACCGTTTTACAGTGTAAGAGGGCTAATTGGTTATTATTATTATTATGAGGTGCGTATTAAAATCTGCAAAGTAAATTTGTGAAAAAACCACCTCGATCAAACTTTGCAGTAAATTGAATGAGGCCCTTAAGCTAGTCATACGTTAGAGCGATTAGTGGTCTAATCATCTGCTCGGGAGATCGGCTCAACAATCTCTGTAGCATGTAGAGAAGATTTCTTTTTTACTAATGGTGATAAATTAGTCTTGAAACACTTAGGTCCCATAATTTTACTTTTGTCCTTCCTAAGATATATTGCACACAAGGTAATGATATTATGAAGTGTGATACATTTTACATAATCAGAGCTTGTACCTCTGCCTAACTCTCCCTGTCCCACAGACTAATCCTAACCTTCCCCTTTTGGCAGCCTAATCTTAACCCTCCCTGTCCTTCAGCCTAACCCTAAACTCTCTTTTCTATTTCATACTATTTCTGGCACTGATACAGCTATGATTTAGCTGTCTGCTGTATCAGTTCAGGAAATCAGCTGTTTAATGTGCCGACTACATCCCTCAGGGCTGGTGATCAGGGAAAATATATAACGTTTGTATGCAGCCTCTGGGTATTGATCAGCTTTATTTTTAAACTGTAATTTTGACAAGCAGCTCATCTATGCACAAGCGGCCCGTCTATGCACAAGCAGCCCGTCTATGCACAAGCAGCCCGTTACAGCTATGATTTAGCTGTCTGCTGTATCAGTTCAGGAAATCAGCTGTTTAATGTGCCGACTACATCCCTCAGGGCTGGTGATCAGGGAAAATATATAACGTTTGTTTGCAGCCTCTGGGTATTGATCAGCTTTATTTTTAAACTGTAATTTTGACAAGCAGCCCATCTATACACAAGCAGCTCGTCTATGCACAAGCAGCTCATCTAAGCACAAGCAGCCCATCTATGCACAAGCAGCTCATCTATGCACAAGCAGCTCGTCTATGCACAAGCAGCTCGTCTATGCACAAGCAGCTCGTCTATGCACAAGCAGCCCATCTATGCACAAGCAGCTCGTCTATGCACAAGCAGCTCATCTAAGCACAAGCAGCGCGTCTATGCACAAGCAGCTCATCTATGCACAAGCAGCTCTTCTATGCACAAGCAGCTCGTCTATGCACAAGCAGCTCGTCTATGCACAAGCAGTTCATCTATGCACAAGCAGCCCGTCTATGCACAAGCAGCCCGTCTATGCACAAGCAGCGCGTCTATGCACAAGCAGCCCGTCTATGCACAAGCAGCCCGTCTATGCACAAGCAGCCCATCTATGCACAAGCAGCTCGTCTATGCACAAGCAGCGCGTCTATGCACAAGCAGCACTTCAGTCTGCAAGCAGTACATATATCCAGCAGAAGCACATCTAGCCAGAACAATTTGCAAGTCCTTTTATAAATGTTTCCCTTCTTCACCTGTTTTATTCTAATCATTTGGTTTCTTTTCATGCTACAGTGTATTCAGCAGTTCCAGTTCCCTTTTGTTCAGCAGAATAACCACAAGTTGAGAAAGCCCCAGAAACAAGCTGACTCTACAACGCAGCTCCACACTGACAATATACACGTTTCCTCCCTTCCCTATTTCCTTCAATTACAATACAGAGCCATTTGCCTTTCCCTTGTGCAGGGATTGTTTATATAAGGTGAAACACCCCATCGTCAGCAAGTTATACAGGTTTTCTACCCAGTAACATGTTTTGAATCTCATTTACAGTTAGGTACTAAGCCAAATATTAAGCAGCGAATGTTGGCGAAAACTCCATGGTCATATTGGGCCAGATCCAGAGCTACGTTTCCATTACGTTTCCTAGCGTATTTACTATGCAGTCCCCTTGGCACTCCCCTCGGTTGTACGTAGTTTAGCCTTGTTACGCTTTCCAAACCCTGCCTTAACTTTTCCAAGCGTAACTCCTTCCTGACAGCAGTAATGGCTGCACATACTTACGCGCCTAAGTGCACCTATACTGTACGATTGAAATGCCTAACCCCGCCTCCGAAGCATAATTACGAGTGTCGTATGGCTGGAACGCCCCTTCGTTCGTAGTTACGCTGTTGATAGTAGTCTGGTACATACGTTCAGGGTTACGCATTGTAACATCTGCCATGCGCATGGGCAGTACATGCAAAATAGCGTTTTTACTTCTACCGCAAGCATAAATACGCTAGCGTACGTAGTTCTGGATCTACCTCATTATTAGTTGTGATGAAACATGAGTATATATAAGTGGCACCAATATTGGGACTTTTCCCTAGTGGAAAATCAATCCATTTATTGGGTCCCTCCCTGCTGTGACTGATAATTGATGCAGTGTATGGCCAGCTTTAGGACCACTGGGCAATTTTATAATTCAGAACAGTGGTAGAAGTGGAAATTTAGCAGTTGTGGTATGGAATTTTAGAAGTGGTGGTATGAAAACATAGAAATCATAAAAGTGAATGGAGATTTATAGCTTTTCATTTAAATCCAGGAGAAGTGACGATATGGGATACCCCATATACCACCTCACTTCGAGCCCTGATTCAGAGGGAAAAAAATCTAATTTTCTATAATAAACTCTTTTGATATATATTTTTTCTGTTTTCATCTTTGTTTTTTAATGAGTGTACTTTAAAATCATACCTGCCAATAATTTTTAATAATATGACAGGCTCTCTAGGCCACCATACTAAGCAGTTGGGGCAGGACTTAATTCACTAAGGTCTAGCAATGTAAATAACACCAGAAACGTTAATGGAAAATGAAATCTGAGAGGGAAGCTAAGAGAATTACAGTGAGAAAATGAGAAAAGAGAATAGGTATGAAATGTGCTGAGTGACAACATCAAGGGACACTGAAAAAGAGGGGAACATACATAGAAATTATGAAACTTTATATGTAATATTTAGTTTGAAACAAGCACAGGCAGAACAAATATGTTTTAAGTAAACCATCATATAAGCTACTCCTGAAAATGTTTTCCTCCCTACTGAAAAATGTGGGAGCAGAAGAAGATGCAGACATTGGGTAAAATTGGAGATATCTATCTAAATGAGCCCTAAATATGTTCACATCATTCACATCCCTCCTACTTCCATACAATGTGTTAGGATTATAGTAAAAAAAAATAGAATAGAAAAAACATGCCCTTGTAACAGGAGCTGATTGGGAAATTAAAGTGGCCCTGGAAAAAAATCCTCATGGGCGAGACCAAATCTTCCCCTCTTGTTTGTCTCCAGCTTTCCACTCTGCCTCTCTTGTGTGTCTCTAGCCATCCAATCTCTCCCTTTTGTGTGTCTCCAGCCATCCAATATCTCCCTCTTGTGTGTCTCTAGCCATCCATTCTCTCCCTCTTGTGTGTCTCTAGTCATCCAATCTCTTCCACGTGTGTGTCTCTAATCTCTCTTTCTTGTGTGTCTCTAGCCATCGAATCACTCACAGTATTTGTGTTTCTAGCCATCCAATCTGTCCTTCTTGTGTGTCTCTAGCCATCCACTCTCTCCCTCTTGTGTGTCTCTAGCCATCTAATCTCTCCCTCTCGTGTGTCTATAGCCATCCATTCTCTCCCTCTTGTGTATCTCTAGCCATCCAATCTTTTCCATTTGTGTGTCTCTAGCTATCCAATCTCTCTCTCTTGTGTGTCTCTAGTCATCCAATCTCTCCTTTTTTGTGTCTCTAGCCATCCAATCTCTCTCTCTTATCTGTCTCTAGCCATCCAATCTCTCCCTCTTGTCTGTCTCTAGCCATCTAATCTCTCCTTCATTTTTGTCTGTAGCCATCCCATCTGTCCCTGTTATGTGTCTCTAGAGATCCAATCTCTCCCTCTTGTGTGTCTCTAATCTCTCTTTCTTGTGTCTCTCTAATCTCTCTGTCTTGTGTGTCTCTAGCCATCCAATATCTCCCAGTATTTGTTTCTCTAGCCATCCACTCTCTCCCTCTTGTGTGTCTCTAGCCACCCAATCTCTCCCTCTTGCGTGTCTCTAGCCATCCAGTCTCTCCCTTGTGTGTCTCTAGCCAACCAATCTCTCCCTCTTGTGTGTCTCTAGCCATCTAATATCTCCCTCTTGTGTGTCTCAACAGTGTCTCCTAAGGGAACACTTGTCAGCTGCCAGGGAAAGGTTCCAGTCTTCACTACTGAGCAACAGGCAGCCAGCTAATCATGAGACTGACTGCCTACTACAGAGCATCAGGCAGCTAATTGCTAGACTTTGTTGCTGAGTGAGGTGGAGGCAGCCTCGCAATTGGCTGCTTGTTGCTCTATAGCGACAGCTGGAACTGCCCCCTGTCATCTGACAGCTGATCATTAAGCAGCTTGTACTGGACTGTGGAGGCCTTTCAGTCTCACATGAAGTGTGTGTATTGAGTGCCCTCAGCAGTACAGTACCTGAGTTGAGCTAATAAGTGTGACGCAGCAGCTACTAAGCGATGAGCTGTCAGAAAAAAAATGACATTTACTCATGTGGCTGCCTGCAGATGGCCTCTCTAGGATTCCGGTTTTGACGGTAAGGCCTGTTACTAATCTGCCCCTGTCTAGTAATTATCGCTATTATTACAAGATTTAACAATATAATATGCAAATATTTCTGGATGTAACTTGTCGGGATATGATTATGCTGTAAGAAACCTAACTGAATATACATTATGCTATGTAACATTTATTCCAGCACTTCAGGCTATGATACTACCAGAAGTTTAAGATCAAGAATCACAAATAAAATAAGCCCAGGAATGCCACTAATATGTAAGTACAGCTCCCAGGAGTATAGAGTTTCCAACATAAAACACAGGACCAGTGAAGGGGAAAACAGAGACATTTAGTAACGGCCATTACATATTTCATAAAACTATTGATAAAATGAACACTTGTACAATGTTTAATAATCAATGTATAAAGGCTTATTCACAAACATTAATTTACATTTCATGAGTTCAAATTTTAAATATTAGTTATTCAATGAAATTATCAAATAAACGTTAACTAAGAAAGTTAACTTCTAATCAATTGGCTTGTTATTATTGTATTGTGAATGTTAGTGGTTGTCTATATAATGTTATTTATAAGTATTGGTCTGTTTGTGATATTGGGCCGTATTCAGAGATCCGTCGGCGATCGGGCCGCAGATATATGCAACTAAGTGGCAGGTCGGAGCAGGTTACTCCCACCAGAAAAAACAGTCACTCCCTTCGCCAACCCAGGCCGGA
>WWET01003076.1:79552-96098 GCA_011038615.1 Limnodynastes dumerilii | reverse complement strand
TGGATGTTATTGAGGAGTTAGATATGCTGCTTAGATAGCTATTGGCAATATAATTTCCGATTTAATATTGTATGATTTTTCTCTTTTCCTCTCTCTTCCTTCCCCTGATCCCTTGTACATGGTTCATTATTCATTGTTTATAATTCTGTGAATAACGTTAGAGTTTATCAGTAATCCGATAGACTTACTGTTATGTCAATTAGACTGCTCTGATGCCATTTTCTATGAATGAAAATTATGTAGGGCCCCTTTAAATTTTAAATATAATCTTATGATATATATCTCAAAAAATATAGTTTTTTTAAGATAGATTGCGTTATTATTTAACATTGTCATCATGTCCTGCAAATGTTGGATAAATATTCTGTATCTTTGAATTCTAAAACTTACTGTGAATAGCAGATACTTTAGTGCATATGCACCTGACAAAGCCCCACAGGGATGAAACGTGTAAAGGGCACCAGCACCCGACACTCGCTACTCCAGATACGGCCAGAAACACTCTAACCAGAGTCCGACGCTGGTAAACAGTCACGGAGATTGCCACTGTGTTTTTTTATTGTATGCCTTTGTTCCTACTCTTGGATGGAGAGTTATATTCGGTATGCTGAATGAATTAAGCTATTTGTGATATTTGTAATTTTTAATAAAGTAAACTTTTACCGCACTATGGAGCACTCCCTTTCTTATTTCATCCAGTAGATCGCTTTTGACTGGACAAAGATCTGTCTAAAAAAGGGGAGCTGCAGTCCTGAATTTAGGATCTGGTGCATTAAGCTGTAAACTTCTGGGCTCTCTATACTAGTGCAATGCATGTACACTGAACTAACAGTTGGGAAAACGGTAGTCCTTTGATTAGGGCAGGAGGGTGGTGGCTTCTTGCTTATAAAATAGTATTCTTGTCCGTAGGTTTACTATATAAGAATGTTGTTAATGTGCCACCATATTTGCTCACACGGACATCGAGATAATGGGCCTGATCCAGACCTACGATGTAGCGCTGAGCATACTAACACTCAACGTTACATCGTGGGACTCCCCCCTGGCACTCACCCTGCCCTATCGTATTTACACTCCCATACGCCGGCTGAAGCCTATTCTAACTTCAGCCGCCGTAAGGGACTGTAAATACGCTGGGACGGCGGCGTTAGTACGATAACGGCGCCCTCCCAGCCTCATTACCCTCCCTTCCCCCGCCTCCCTGCTCTAACCTCAGCATAGTAACGCTGGGGGACGCCCCCTCCAGCGTCACTACGCTGGTCCTACGGACGCCCGATCGTTGATCAGGCGTTGCCATAGTTACGCCAGGCAACATCTGCCCGGCGCATGCGCAGAACGGCTTTTAGGTCTGGATCAGGCCCAATGTACCTCCATCTTACTGATTGTAAACGTAAATTTCAAAGGACAGTCCAAAGCATTCGCATTTGCTATCATAGAAGTTAGTTTTGTTTCTGATCCCAGCCAAATCAAGAATACATCATCAATATAAAAGGCGGATATATTGTCTGTACACGGGAACATCAAGAAATAGCGTCTTTTCCATCTTGAACATGTACGCATTGGACCCCATCGCACAGCCCTGTAATTGTAGATAATATTTATTATCAAAGATGAAGTAGTTATTGGACAAAACAGTTTCCTGAAAACCATGACTGGAGGACCCGTGTGATCTGAGCTCCGTTGAATTAAATCTATAGTAGCCTCTATACCAGCCAGATGGGGAATGCTCGTATAGAGGCTCACGACATCAAACGTGCATAGAAAACAATGAGATAGAAGATCCTGTATAGATTCCAAAATATTCAAAAAATGTGACGTGTCCTTTAAGAAGGTATCCTGTATCTGTATAATGGGTTTCAGATGGGCCTCAAGAAATTGTGAGATAGGCTGAAACAGCGAACCAAGCGGGCCAAGATGATGGGACGACCTGGGGGTTCCACTAAACTTTTGTGGACTTTGGGGAGGGTATACAAAATAGGGGTGATAGGGTATAAAGTAATCAATGCTTCACTTAATTTGAGCTCTCGTCAGATTAGAATGAACACTGGGCAGTTGTCTATGCGCTTTTTCCATACTGGAGTCCATAAGTCTACTAAAACATTTAAGCGAAGTATTTGTTCCAGGAACATCAAAAGTGGATTTAGTTTTGATCCCTGACAAGTAGTCCACCGTCTGGGCTTCTACAATGGAATAACTGAAATGTTCTTTAAGTCGTAATTTTTAGACAATTTATACTGTTCCACCTTGAATTCAAATGGATCAAATAGGGCTGTGGGTACAAATAACAGACCCGAATTCAGCACCTCACATTCAATAGGCGTTAATTCAGTAGAAGACAAGTTGAAAATTAAGTTTTCCTGGTTCTGGGGTTTCTTTTGCCTTTTGCAGTACCCACTTTGCCTTGCGGGTCTCCCACAGCGCCACCTGGGCTTGCGTTTGTTGCCAGTGGAGGCTTGTCCCGAAAATCCTGCTGGCTGGAAGTAGTAGAAGAATTAGATGGCTGTATATCCTGTTCGCTGTCACTGGTGTTGGGCCCACTTGATGCCTCGAAACCACCGCAATGTACATAAGGTCTTTGTTTATAAGGTTTACGATTTTTAGGGATATTTTTGATTGTAGTACCTGAGAACCAGGGATATACTAGATTCTCATCATAGTCCCGTTGGACCTTGGTTAACTTGTCCATCTTGAATTTCTTTAATTTCATTGTATACCATGCCATTTGTTGGTCCAGTCTCTTAATAAAACCCTGTTCTGGGTCAGCTGTCAATATAGGTTTACGATCTCGGTTAAAGATTTTTAATTTTTCTTCAGTCTGTTTGACTACTTTTGATGACTCCTCGATTACTAATAGAATCAAATCAAACAAGGCTTTGTTTAACACAGAAACCCAGCGTTTACAAAAATCTGGGATGTGTCTGCCGATGGTAGGGATATTTGAGATCCTACATCCCCTCGGAATTAGCCTCTCTCGATGTGGATCAGGCGTCTGTAACTGCAGCGTAGTTACAGATGGTGTAATGACCCAAGATTCAGACCCGGGATAAAAGAAGGGTTTTTCCCGGGTCGCACACGAGTAAGGTGGCAATGTGAAAGGTCCAGGGTTGTTTTTCAACCTGGGTTTTTCACATTGCCACCCAATTGGATGGAAAAACTGGCAGCATATGATGATGTCATCATATGCTGCCACAGCTCAGTTGAAATAATGGCGAACTGGTGTGAAGACGAGGTGAGGGAGCTCCAGGCCATCTGTGGAGAGGAGGAGATTAGAGGGCAAATGTCTGGGAAGGTCAATGATGCCCTCATCTGCTATAACATTGCAAAGAAGCTGAAAGAGAGGGGGATTGTCAAAACCCAGCAGCAGGTGTTAAACAAATTAAAAGCACTGAAGAAACATTTAATAAACATTTTATTAATATAAAAGGCTGCCCTCTAGTGACCGAATGGTCATTAGGAGCGCCGCGGAAGAAGTGGAAGGAGGCTGTTGTCGGGTCAAGTCCAGAAGAGGCCAAGGAGCTGAAGAGAGGACCGGAGATGCCACTTCTCATAACCAGAGAACAATCTACAAGCAATTGGAGAAGATTCCCTGAAAAGAAGAAAAAAAAACTCCAAACAACTCATCCCAAGAATGATGACAGCAAAACGGTGAGTGTCAATTTTTTTAATTCATTTTCTACAACACACAATACATTCATACACATTTAGTATAGTACACGGTGGCCACCGGAGGTAAGTTCACACATTAGGGGGCATTATTAGTCAGTTTAAATGTTTATTTTACACACACACACACACACACACACGCGCGTATATTAATGTTATAATGTATGTTTGGTGCACACTGTATTTTTTTTGGGCAAACACCACACGCAGCGCAGCATGTTTAGAAGTCTTACCATGCTGACGCTGATATTACTACAAGGCTAAGCAATGCTGAACCTTGTAGTTCTATCAGCGTAGCATGGCTAAGGCTTTCAACCATACTGCGATTTTTTTTTGGAACACAGAAAAGCACAATGTAATTTTCAGGTTATGTGTGTTCATTGAAAGCGCCCCACACAGTAGGCGAGTTTTTTTCAAGGGATTTGACGTCATACTAAAGGCGATTTAGACAAATCGCCTTTAGTGAATACGATGATTTCTATAGGTTATATGGCAAACATCTGAACGATTTCTGTCCATCGATGTTTGCCTTGATGATTTGGCCAAAGGCTCAAGTCCCGGGAGTTTGGTTTTAGTGAATATGGCAATTTGTAAATCACAGGCAAACTCCCGGGAGTTTTGGCGATTTGGACTAGTGACTTAAGAAGGAAGGGGTGTGTCTGGAAAACTTAAGAATGAAGATAAGAAGATTGGGTGGAGGAAGGTATTTAAATAAGGAAATCTGGGTGCGGTTAGGCAGAAATGTTCTTAATTAGCTGCCCTACGCACACAACTAAGAACCTAAAGATAAGGTAGCCCTATGGAATTCATAAGTCGGTTAAGAAGCTGAAAACCGGAGGCGTGTCAGGGGAGTCACCTTGCTACTAGTTGCATATAATTAAGAACCTAAAGCCTTCTTAGGTGTAAATCAGGTCCTTTGTTTTTATTACTTGCAAGCTTGCGTAAATTTTTGCAATAGTCAGTTATACTTTAAAAGTTCTAGAATGTCTTTGCATGCTGTCATTCAACCTACAAAGGGCAGAATTTCCAATAGTCAGTCTCTTTGTTTTTATTACTTGTATCCTTGCGTTCATTTTTGCAATAGCAATAAAATGTTCAATTGTAAAAGTCCAATATTCATTTGTTAAATCGATCATAAAAACTAATGTGCATTTTTTTCCTTTTTTGTCTTTTATAGTTGATCTTGCTGCACAAGAAGAGCCAGGCCATTTCCATGCCTTGCGGTGGAATAGTATTTTTTTTCTTTTACAATCAATGGTTCCATGTGTGAATTCTTAAACAATTTTTTTTTGCCTATAAAAGTTCAATAATGGCTTTCCACGCTTTCGTTCAACCCACAATACTGGTGTGCTGTTGTCTCTTGTTTATCTTTTATATGATCTTCCTGTTGCTGCGCCTGAAGAGCCTGGTCCCTCACAAGCTTTGCGCCGAAATAGTAAGTTTTTGGTTTGTAAATAATTGGTATCCATGCAAGAATGCATTTCAAATGTTTTTTGGCTTTACCAGTTCAATAATGTCTTTTTATGATGTCATCAGGACAGCATTTTATCATGTAAATATAGTCCATTATAACCATCTACTATAACATCTATAACTGAATGCTATAACAAAACAATATACTATAACTTAACCTAACAATCTATAATAACTAAACCTAACAATATAACCATTTAACATAGAACAATCAATTGCAGCGTGCAAGAAGTGCCGGAAGGAGGAGGCCTCAATCACAATGGCTCACAGCACTGCTTTAAAATGTACCACAAAACAACCATAGTACCAGTTCTTTAATATAAATAGTTCATGAGCCACTGTCTAACCCGGATGACGCTGTCTCTGCTCAGGATGAAACATCTATTTCCACTGCTTTTCGTGGGAATAGTAAGTATTTCTTTTTACTAATGCACATACAAACATACCAATATTAACAGTTTTATTAACTTATTAAAAATCCTTTAAACTTTGCAAAATCTGTTACAGCGTGCAAGAAGTGCAGGAGGGAGGAAGCCCCAAGCACAATAGTTTACTAAACCGCTGTTAAATTTTGAAATAAAAGAATTTACACATTGATAAATTCTTTTGTAGCCTGCTTCCCCCCCCCCATACAGTTTATAATGTCCGCATGAGCCGTGTCAAGGTTGCTACGAAAGCAATGACGACTGTCATGATGGAGCAGCTTAACACCATGAACCAAGCAACACAGCGTCATGAGGAGGACAGAATGGAACGCTTCTTCGAGCATGAGAGGCAATTACAGGATAAATTCCTGGATCGCATCAGGGCCATAAGTCGAAAAATAGGGAAGCCAATATAGTTTTCAATGAGGTACCAACAACAGTACCAACCACCCCCACCCCCTCCCTCATACCTTCACTACCAGCAAACTGGGAAAGCTTTCCCAGCCTACCCTCCCCAGAATTACCCACCCCCACCTCAACATCCGCGTGCATCCCAGCACACACCTGCACATCAGCATCCACCACAAGAGCAACAGTACCAGCAGGAGCACTTTCCCCACTATGAGCAATTGTAAATGTTAGGGGGGGTTTTTTGCTTATAGTATTTTCTATTATTATATTTTTTTGTATATATTGTTATATGGTTTATATTGTTATATTTTTAATACATGTTATAAAACCTGTTTAAAACCTTTTTGTCTTTATTAATAAAACGAGTAAAGGTTTGTGGCCAGAGTTGTACGAATGATTTCTGCACTCGTGTTGTGACGCTCAGCCTCACTTGCGTCAGGATCAGGCGGCTCAGGTAGTTCAGAGTCCATTAAGTTCCACTCCGGCTCTCTCTATTTCGCAGATGTTATGCAAAATGCAGCAAGCAGCAACCACATAAGGCACAAGCTTGCTGTCAATGTCCGCGCGCTTTAGCAAGCGCTGCCATCAACCCTTTAAGCGCTCAAAGGCGTTTTCCACAACCATGCGAGCCGAGCTGAGGGTATGGGTAAAGCGTGCTTGCTCCGGACAAAGTTGATGGTGCTGTGAGAAGCCCTTCAACAGCCATCGACGCAAAGGGTAGGCGGCAGCATCCCCCATGATGTGCACCAGGATCTCCACACCATTCACAGCCTTTGACTTCTGCAAAACAAGGAAAAGAGGGGTCTATTTACAAACGTAATTTTAATGTGATAGTGCTCATTTTGAAGTGAAAACTGGCACTATTACATAAAAATGAAGTTTTTAATATTTACAAAGCATGCTTCGCCATTGAAAACTTAAGTTTCCATGGCAATGCATGTAAAAAAACGCATACTCGCTGGTCCGTTCTTTTCAGAGCAGGCCGGCGGTTCGTTATATTTACAAAGTTTTACACTCTGTTCCAGGCGTAAAATGAACGCCAGCTCAGGCTGGCATTAGAGCTAAGTATTCAAGTGATCTCCCCATATACCCCTTTTCCTCCCCATAATAGCTGTTATTAAGAGGAGGAACAGGGGGGCATGTATAGATTTCAGAGTCCCGATAGTCCCGCATTCACAGTGTTTTATATCGGGACGTGAAATTTTCAAAGTCCTGCATTGGAGTCTCTGCGCATGCATATGAATGAAATGTACTGCGATGACCACGGAGATCATCGCGGGACCTCACAGGTTAGGGAAGTTTTAGTAAATTATATGAATGAAGCTGCCAGGCTCGCTGGAGGAAGCTCATAGTAAACAGACCAAACAGTTTTAAATATCTAATATATGGATGGTCACTTTACATGTCATAATACATACAATTGTATGTCTCCTTACCATGTCACAATGTACCATCTGGCACAGTGTAAGCAGCTGCAAGAGGCTATCATTTGCTGTCTGAAACAGCAAAATCTTCCACAAAAGCATGAGCTCTAAGCTACAAACAAGTGATTTGTCTGCCATCATGGATAGCAATGCAGTTAAAATGGCCACCCTGGTTGCTACCCTCTCTCAACGGGCACACCGCCTTGGCCCACCGAGGGAAAATATGGAGATCAGGCTGCGACCAGTTATTTTTCGATGCTTGAATTACCTACAAAAAGTGGAAATTTGGTCGGTGAGCAAAAGGTGCAATGGCATTGTTTCGGAAGGTCGGAAACTGAGATTATTCCATGGAAGTCTCTAGAGCGAGAAAAGACTTTGCTGAGGTCTGCACCAGCCTTGTCAAAGCGGGAATAAAATTTGCACTTACATATCCAGCCCGCTTTCGCATCTTTAACGGATCAGAATACAACGATTTTCTCTCACCGCAAGAAGCGAAAAAGTTCCTGTATGATAATGTTCCTCCAGCAACCCCCCATGAGGCTCACGTGCACAATCGCTAAGTATTGACTTTGTTGACAAACTCTCCTTCCAGACATAGCTTGGACAGCCTAATATTGCACCATGCTATAGAACTCTGCTGCCCTCATTTACCACTTGATCGTGAGGTGTTTGTGTGGTAGATACACAGGGTTGTAGATGCTGAATTGTTATTTCTCTGTCTTTCTTTTACCAGTAGTTCAGGTACTTTCCTTCCCTCAGAACTTTTAATAGATTTAGAGTGAGAACTATTGTTTCTCTTTTCATGTTCTGGTTCATGTTTCCCTTCTCACAGTTAGGGATGAATTATGTTATTGTTTTTTGATGTTATGGTCGGTGTATTAACCCCACTCTATGCAATTAACAATGGGAAGTATTAAGCATCAAGGTTGTATCTTATCTAACTTAATTTTCAGATGTCTAGTATAAAAACTGCCACTTGGAACGTAGGGGGCATTAATTCTCCGATAAAGAGAAATAGAATCCTCACTTATGTTAAGAAGTTGAATTTAGATGTTATATTGATACAGAAGACTCATTTGTTAGATCCAGAGATCACAAGACACTCGTGGCTACCAAGAGCTAGCATCTGTCCCTTTCAACTCCAGAGCCAGAGGGGTCGCTATTCTAACCCGCAAAAGCCTCCCAGTTCTAACTCCATTAAATTTAGAAACATGTTGAGAGTAACCTGGGAAGATTATAAGATGGCTAACGGGGAGCACCAGATTTTTGGCAAGCCTTTAAGGCCGTGGTTAGTGGGGCTACCATTTCCTTTATCTCCGCAGACAATAAAAGATTAAATAGGAAATATATTTCAGCCCAACAAAAACTAACAAGCAGCTATCAGACTTACCTATCAGATCCATCCAGAACCCATTTACAAGAATACAATACTAATAAAACACAGTGGGAAGGGGTATTACAACGCTTGAACGATAAGGCTCATCAAACCACCGGTTCAGATTTTATAAATGGGGAAACAAAGCGGGTCGTCTCCTCTCGAACTTACTACAGGGAGATAGGGGAAACAACGTTATAGTGTCGCTGAGAGATAAGTCAAATACCTTAGTCCAAGATGGATCAGGGATTGTTTCCACCATTGTTTTATGAACAACTTTATAGTCAAGGCCCCATAAATGTGGAAAATAAATCAAGATTTTGGGAGAATATTACCTTACAGCATATCCCCCAGGCCCAAGTTACAACCCTAATCTCACCTATCTCTCTAGAGGAAGTAAATAATGCCATCAAACACCTTAAGCCTTTAAAGGCTCCAGGCCTGGACGGACTCAGTGGAGAGTTTTATAAAATTCTGGCACCATATATCAGCGACACTGTACAATTGGTTTTCAACTCTATACTTACATCAAAGTTTATCCCCAATTACTTTAATGCGACCATCATAAAAGTGTTTCTAAAACCTGGCACAGACCTTACGCTTCCGGCCTCTTATAGACGGATATTGCTTTTAAATGGAGACTATAAAATGCTTACTAAGATTCTGGCAGATCGCCTGAAGATGTTTTTACCTAATATCATTCACCCTGACCAAACAGAATTTATTATTGGGAGACATTCTGTGGTTAATTTAAGAAAAGTGATAGCGGTCCTGCAGTATATTGAATCTTGTCGGGATACGGTCCCCAGGTTGATCTTGTCACTAGATGCCGAAAAGACATTTGACATGGTCACCTGGGACCACCTGACAGAATCCCTGCAGAGGTTTGGATTCCCTAGGGAATTCGTTACTCTGCTACAAACCTTATATTCGAACCCATACACACAAATCATTAGTAATGGTCATATCTCTGACTCCTTTTTCATCCAGTAAGGCACAAGACAGGGGTGCTCCTTATCCCCCTTGTTGTTTGTCTTGGTCCTTGAGCCATTGGCAACAGCCCTCAGGCAATCAGTGTCTTATAGTGGCATTAGTATGGGAGCTTTAAAAACTAAATTAGCATTGTTTGCAGACGACATGCTTCTTTTCGTGTCTAAGCCCGAACAATGCATCCAGGTCATTCTGGAAGTTTTACAGAATTTCAGCTCATTCGCCGGGTATAAAGTAAACTACAGTAAATCTAAAGTTTTACTCATTTCTGGCACAGAAAATCTATTAGCTAATCCCATTATAAGCCAAACATTTAAGATAGCACCCTCCCGATTTAAGTACTTAGGAGTCCAGATTACATCCAATACTTACGATTTATTCAAAGCCAACTTTACTCCTATAAAGTCCATAGGTAATCTTCTCAAGATCTGGATGTCATTACCACTCTCTGTAATGGGGAGGGTTGCAGTGGTGAAAGGTGTTGATTTTCCCAAGCTCGCATATATTATACAAATGTTACCTTTACTCTTATCACCATCTGATATTTCAATATGTATGAACATTTTCACTCGATTTGTGTGGCAAAACAAAAAGCCTCGTATAGCAAGATCACGGTTACAACTAAAAAGAGAACATGGCTTCCCTGGCTTAATAGCCTTCTCATATGGTGCACATTTTAGATATGCCACTGACTGGCTATTTGATAGACATACATACACGAATCAGGGGCTAGAAGCAGAGGCTTTCCAACCCTGCTGTGGTAGTGCTGTGGTACTCCATATGCCTGACTCATTAATCCCTGACGTTCTGATGAACAACATACTCCTTCGCGATATTCGTAAGGCATGGCGAGCAGCACATTCTAAAAACCTGAAATTTCTAGATTCGCTCCCTTTTTAGGCAACCTCTTTTTCGCACCAGGTTTGGATAACAAAAAGTTTGCCCTGTAGCAAGAAAAGGCTATAAAGTCCATTTGCTACATTTTTGACCCTGGATATAATATATACTCATTTTAACATTACTAAATAAAGACTTTTATATGTGTCTCTAATCTAGGCATTATGCCCAGACAACAATACTTAAATTGAATAATATGCCTGATATTATAGACAAATTGTTAAATTTTTTAAAGTCACATCCCTTTCACTTTAGATACGTCTCTGAGATTATCTCCTCTGATATCACCAAGGTGTGGGTCGGCCCATTAGCAGCTTGGACACGAGATCCTTTCCCCCCCAGAGATTGAGGTGTAAGCATCAAAAAAGTATTATGATAAATCAATGAGATTTCTCAGGTCACCTATCTTACAAGAAACACACCTCAAGGTAATTCACAGAGTGTATATTTCTCAGGCCCAGAGAAAACACATGACTGCAGATGAGCCTGGAAGCTGTCCAAATGTAGACATCCATCAGCTACGATCATACATCATTTTTGGGAATGCCGTAAAATATGTAAATTCTGGGACAAAGTTATAGCCTTTATTGGATCTCTTTTTCAGATCTCTCTCCCAAAAAGTTTCCAGGGATCTCTTTTTCAGATCTCTCTCCCAAAAAGTTTCCAGGCTCTGATGTGGCTAATTTCGATGAGTGGACAAGGTTTTCAGGTATTAAGGAATCTATCCCCTTGCTTTCATTTATTGTCACAGTCGCTAAGAAAATGGACCAAAACCTTCCCACCTTTTCTAGCACAAGTAAAATATATGCTACTGGATACCCTATACATGGACAGAAGGGACACTCTCCCAGATATTGAGAAAGGTGTTCATGGCTTTTACAATAAATGAGGGCCTTATATCAAATTCCTTCCTCCGCACCAGAGATCACACATTTTGAAATTATTTGAATCAACAGATTGGCATATTCACAAACATGGAGTGTTTAATCCCTAAAATATCCATATAAAACAGGATGTTATATTGCTCGCAGTTTCCGTGGTCTCTCTGTCTCTGCCTCTTCCCTTCTAGAGGAAACCAAGTTCAGGAGAGATAGTAATTGGGATGGTCCAGACAGGCCAGGCCAGACAAGGTTTAGTTCTTTGTAAATTGTTTAAATCTCTATTGCATTGATCCTATGTCATGTCAATTCTACAACCCGGTATTGTATCCTACTTATACAGATGTTTGGGAAAGATCATATCGGACTATCCTGATAAAGAAGCCACTGGATTGTTACACTATCTTTTATGTATATCTATGGTCTGTCATGTGTACTTTATGGACAATTGTGTCAAAACTCAATAAAACGTTATTAAAAAAAAAAATGGCCACCCTATACTGACATCTTCATTGTGTGCAAAAAGTTAAGTCCCATTTTAATGACATCATTTTTTCCAGTCAATAAGAGCTGCTCTAGAATGATTGACAGTTGCTTGACAGGGCAGACCCAAATTCATATCACGTGTGAAACCGTCATACCCAGGATTTTCCTTGGTTTTTGTAGACTTATAACACAGCTTTTTTTTGACCCGTCAATTCGGGTTAAAAATCCTGGGTTTTTCAGGGGTGGTGATGTGAAAACAGTATTAAAGACAAAACAAGGTAGACCATTGTGTTGGTATAAATGGCAAATAAGAGTGAATTAGTTTGGGACCATGGGCCTGATCCAGCGCTACGAAAATTCGCACGACGGGCGAATGCGAACATACGCTCGGGCGTATCAACATACACGCCCCTAACACTCCCATAGTAAAGTCCATGCTTACGGCGGCTATACCCTACACTGGGTACGACCGTCGCCCGTACGAAAATTCGCAGAAAATACGCTGAGCGTACGGGCTTAGCACGCCCATACTGTACAATTTAAATGGCTATCCCCGCCTCCCTGTAGTAAAACGGGCGCCCAGCCGACCATCGTAAAGAAAGTACGCCCCGCGAGCGAAAAATACGCTAACAATACGCCCGCTAGTCTCTCAGTACGCTCGGGCGACCGGAAGCTGTCATACTGGGCATGCGCATTGCGAATTTTTGGCCGAATTTTCGCATACGCTCGTCGTACGCTCGCTTGCGATCGTTGCTCTGGATCAGGCCCCATGTGAGACAGTATATTTTAACAGATTTGAGCAATAACCAAATTGTTATAACACAAACAATTGTTAGTTGAGGTGTATAGATCTCTGATAATAGATAATATAATTATATGATAACTAAATGTGAGATTCCATTATTGTAAATTCAGTCACAGTGTCTTCCATATCTGGTCTGCCTTCTATTAGTAGGCAACAAAGATGCCTGACATCGCTGGCTGGTCATTACTCAGGCAACCTAAATATAAATGAGGGTTTCCCTGAGTATAGTAGGTTCTGGTATCTAGTTTGCATCTTGTTCTTCCTTGGTGATCTGTATTACCCATTTTTATCGGTGTAATTTCAGCTTCCAGAGTCCTGACATGCTATTCCATCTGCACTGCTACCATTCCATACTTTCTCACAAACACATCACTGGACCAGACAGAAGGCGCTTTTCCCCCATTAGTAAGAAGAATGTGTATTCCTATACTTTGCAAGCTATGGCAGCAGATGATCCACAGGTGTTTGAAGTTACTACTTCATTGTTTAAAGAAATATTAGATGTCAGAGTTTGTCTCAAAATATATTTAATAAATGCCTGTTATATACGATTTAACTTTGTTGTGTTAATATATATAGTTTGGAATAACTGTTCCTTATCTGTATATAATACACATATATAACATACATATATAATATAACATTTACCTGTGAGCTTTCAAAATACAATGTAATACAGTTTTTGTCCGTTTCGAGTCCCCACTGCAAAGGCTGCTTTTTGGCTGTCCCCATTTCGAATGGCTGCAGTGTTAAAATTTTTATTTTTATGAATGTGTGAGTATGCGACTCGCATACTCACCCATTCAGTTTTGGAAGCGGTGCTGCCAGGGACTTAGGGTTAGGCTGGGGCCAGGGGAATTTAGGATTAGACTGCGGTGGGGGGAGGACTTAGGGTTAGGGTCAAGGTTAGGGAATGGATTGGGGATAGAATACTTACTTAGCAATCGATCCACAGAGCACCAAACACGGTGCTCCAAAAGCTAAGCAGTTCCGAACTGGCTGGGAGCAAACAGCCCTATCGAAATCAGGCACCAGGCATCAGGGACCCACACTCGTTTTTTTTCAAGCTAACCCCTCAGTCCATGTTTTCCAGGTCTAATCAAAGAATCACAAAGGAATACCATGCTGATTTACAAACTGGTACAACATATGTGTGACACCAGCCATTTGAGAATATATTTATTATACTATATATTAAAATACTATAAATACTATTTCACTTTAGAAAACATTAGAATGTGACATCAAATTTGTCATCTTACGGAATGGTCCACAGCCACTGCGGTGACCATGCAGTACTGACGCATACTAAGAGGCTGCACTTACACTTTTTTTTAGGTGCAATAGTAGACCTGAGCAATACCACATTGAAAAGGAATTTTGCTTAGCTCAACTCTATTTTATAGATTAGATGTGCAATAGTAAAGTATTTACCCCACATGCAAAAGATTTTAAATTATTTAGCTCCCCTTACTTTGCAAAATGGTTTAGCCGAAAAGTACACTTGCACCTGTTTTGCCCTTACTCCCAAACTCTGAATCAGCCCCTAGGAATACAAGGAGAAACTGACAAATAGAAAGCAGACTGGGAGAATCTGGAGTGAGGATTATAATTTATGAACAAAGCAAGACACGAATAGTAACCACATAAAGGCGTTAGTCATGTGCTCCAGCAAGAAAACTTGGAAAATATGGACTGTTAGGTGTCACAGAGGCCTGAGTCTAGGTCCTTCTATTGCACAACGAGTGAAAAGATTATATAAACAGTCAATTGCGACCTGTTATTTTGAAAATGTAATAAATATTTAATTAATGCTTATATATTACTCTCATTGAAATCTTAAAATGTGCCTAACTTCTACAGGGAAAGCTAAGCTGTACAAATGGTGGTCATTATAGCCAAGAACCAGTGGTTTTGCTTGGCTATCTTTAAGTGCTAGAAGCCCATAGCGCTATTCATGGTATTGTAACTAAACTGTATTTTTCCAGGAGTGCGGCCCCTATGTGATGTGGAGGAGGTGGTGGCTTCTCCGGAGAGGGAGTGGTGGTCTTATCTTCAGATCCGACATTTTGTTAATACGCTAGGTTCCTAGGTCATCATTGGTCCTGGGGTCTTCCATTGTTCTCCTCCTGGAGGGTCATCTGCATATCCTTCATCCATATACTTTTTATACTCTAACCTAGCATAGCGCATAACTACTGCCGCAAACATGCGGTCTTATCAGCGTCTAGCTAACATTATGGGTTATGATTTAAGCTACCCTATGAGTCTAAACAATACATATAAAATCCATTCAGAAGCTGGTTGGCGATTTTCTCCTGTTTACTCCGTCTGTAGAGATAAAGCACTGTTTTAATAAATGGGAACATTTTAGTACATTTTATATTAACAAACCCTGTGTGTTTATTTGCGTGTAAATGTATGTCTTATTACTTTAATATCGAATTTAACAAAGCCCGCGAAAGTGTGTACGAGCATGGAAATGCACGCGCACGTGCGTACGCGTTACCGATTTCCCGCACTTATGCGGTTCTTTGTCTCTAACTATACAGCGATTAATATGCGAATATTCGCAAATATGCTTTAATATTTTTCTGTTTCCACATTTCCCACTCCCCCTCTCGTCATCTCTCTCATATATAAACTGCTGGTGACTGATTCCTGGCCCGCCCTTCCACGATTTACCTAGACCTGGGAGAGGGATTTGGGAGCTATTCTGGAACCGTCTGATTGGGTTAAAGTGTTTCAGTACACCTATGCGTCATCGAAGAGTGCCACTGTCCGTGAGACTCAGTATAAGATATTGTTTAGATGGTATAGGTGCCCGTCGGTGTTGCATAAAATGCTCCCTAATGTTTCAGACAGGTGTTGGAGGTGTATCACAGGGGTGGGTGACCCCTTCCATATATGGTGGAGCTGCCCTAGCTTACGCCCATTTTGGATTATGGTGCGACAAGTGACTTAGACGGTCCTGTGGGGGTGACGTTCCTGACACCCCGGAATACTGGTTGCTCAATCTGTTCCCACTACCCATCTCAACTTATAAAAAGTCGCTATCCCGACACCTAATTGGTGCTGCGAAGGCTGTAATACCGATTAAATGGCGATCCCCTTTCCCCCCCCGACGGCTGGAGAGTGGTTTGCTAGGATTGACCTCTATATGGATATGGAGGAGCTTACTCTTTCCACCCTAGACAAAGGTTCCACTTTTGTGACCACCTGGTTCCCATGGCTGTTGTTTAAAGAATCCGATTTATTCAAGCAATTGGCTGGTTGATCTTCCCTGAGGTGAGATAATGGCGTCTAGGGCTTAGGCTGTCTAAGTTTTAGTATCACCTTCCCTGTACCCCCCCCCTCTTTTTCCCCTGTTGTCCCCCTTTTCTTTTCTTTATTTTTTCGTGTTCTGCATATGTTTGTTTTTTGTCTTTGTAAACTCCTGTCCCTTCTTGGACTTAGTTTTGGATACTCTTTGACTATTCACTTTGACTGTTCAGGTTTTGGTTCTTCAATAATCTTTGGAATACTAATAAACAATATTTACACTAAACTGTATTTTTCCATTAATGAACGGTTGGTAGGACGGTTTAAAAATAACATTAAGGTTCATTTTGCTAAAGGATATAACAGAACATTTGATTTGTCATTTATTAATACTTCAGTACAACACAGACTTCACTACCTAGCAAAAAAGTTTAGTAATCTAAATGGTGAAAGAATTC
>WWET01003076.1:69259-79511 GCA_011038615.1 Limnodynastes dumerilii | reverse complement strand
CGATTCTTAACGCTTTTTTGGGACGACCATTTACCCATTATGAGAACAGGTGAAGTACCACTAACCCATCATATTCTATCCTCATTATCCTCTCGATTCCGTTCTTTACCTACATCTCTCTGTCTGTTATCTCTTTTACATATTTTCTGTTCCATTTTCACTCCTTTTTATATCAATGTATTTGTGACTTTTTAATGCATGTACATACCCACTCCATATATAGTCATTACATATTTTTGTAATAATTTCTTGTAGATTTTGCATACATTAAAAACAGAGGGTCCCTTGCTATAAGTCTATTTGTATTTGCTTCTGGCCATTACACTGGAACATAATTCATTTAGACACATAGTGCAATAGTATAAAACTGATATACAGAAATAACATGCTGTATCCCATGATAACTATTGAGGTGTTAAGAATTTAAACTGTATTACAAAAATGCTATTGATCCTATCTTGGATATTTTAGGGTTTTTTTTGTTGTTAATTTACAAAGAAGGGGACCTTGTTTTTATTATTGGAAGCTGCTACAACAAAGAGAAAAATAGTTTAATGCCTGAACCTGGTGCACTGTAGAATACTGTATCTAAGGTTAATAGATAACCATCTGTCTTTTTGTTTATATAAGGCATTGAATGCATTCCTTTCCTCTCTGTTCCTTTCATTTTACCTATTATTGTTATACATACAAAACTGAACAGGACCAGTTTGGTATCTATGTTCATGAAAGTAATTTTTGACAGAACTAGGGGAATGTGCCCTCTTACAGAACTCTTAACACAATCCTAAATAATTAGTTATGACCAATTAGTCATTTATAGTAAGTGTATAGTTGGTGTCTTTGCAGTAGCTATAATCTTTGTAAACAAACAGAAGAGGTAAAACCAGAGAGTTAGAGAGCACTGCTAATGGCATTTGTGTGCAGGCTGGCAGACGCATGTAAAAATAATAGCTGCACTGTGACCTAGGTGAACCCAGTAAATAAGCACACATTCAAATTATTTACTCACTTGACATGATTTACTCGTATCCAAAATACAGATACATTACTTCTAGGTTATTGTAGAATGGATATGTGCTGGGTGAACAGACTGGTCCCGTGCCATAGTAACAAGCTGCGTTACCAACCGTCTTCTCTACACTTTTTAACAAATGATACAAAGAACCCATAGTATGTTATTAAAATCTAAACAGCGCAGCTCCTAGCAGTTGAGGGGCTCTGGGACAAAAGCATATTTGGGCCCCCACCACACCACTTGTGAGTATAGATAATGGTTCCAACCTCTACAACTCTTCGGCAGCATCACACAGAGGCAGACTACTGCCTGGTAGCAGGCAGGCCATGTCTCTGTATCTGAAACTGGTGGGGTAAGGCAGGCGGCAGGGAGGGTGCCCTGGTTCTAAGGTCTTAATGGAGGTACTGCTTTTAACCTCTGAAGAAATGTTTGTGTACATGTAAATAAAAAAAAAAACAAGGAATCAAACGGAAATCAGTTAAAAAAAAATTTATTCATATAAAAAGTGCCAAAATTTTCACCAACATTGTATTCTATTCCAAAAACTTGCTCATTCCTGGACCATAACTTGCAAGTACTACTTATCACATTATCTTGCATGGATATACAGACTGTTCATATGTTTCCACAGTATCCAGAATCCCTTGAAACTGGAAAAGCAGGATTTCGGTTTGCAGATGTCCAAATGTCCAGATTCATATATGTATGGAAAGGATTAAATCTCGAAGTGTATTCCTGCTTGCACATCATCGAGTGACTTCCAATATGATCAGAATGTGGAGACGAGCCACTAACAGGGCAGTAACCATCAAACACATCGTTCTGTGGTGCCCAGATAGAACCAAACAGTCCTGACATTGGGGATAAGCTTCTAGTACTGGAGAGGTAAGGCTGCAAGGAACAAATACCAGACAAAAGATGAGACTGAAATTAAATGACACTGCAATACCTCTCACAGGTGTGGAGACTACAAAAGCAATAGCTCTTAAAATATGTAACAAGCTATAATATCCAGCACAAATGTTAGAGAACATAGTACAACATGTGTTGCGTGTGAGCTGTGATACCAGGCCTTCAAAGATGAGTCACTGCACTATAAATTGCATTATGCAAAAGGTAATTATTGGAACTCACTAAGGGTCCCAGGATAAGCTCTGACTCATGGAGAGGATAAGCACTGATCTCCGGTCCGCCAACCCCCAACTGATCTCAGGTCCTCTCTGCCGCCTTTCCTCTCCATGGCTCAGAGCTTATCCCAGGACCCTTTACCATCTGCTGCCTGTGTCTTGGAGAGACCTTGTATATTTTAAGGTACTATCCTGGATCCCTCTCTTTCTATTTGTTCCAAACAGAGTGGTGACCTCTTGTAGGGAGGCTAACTCCACCTTAAGAGAGAAGCATTTGGAAGGAACTTTTTCCAGGAACCTTGTGATTTTATCATCATCTGGAAAGACCCTCAGGAAGTGAACACATTCCATCTGTCAAGATATTTAAATGTGTATTGTGACTGGTTTATGATCGAGGACTCCATCATTTGGGATTCTCTGATTGTTTTGTGGTACTTTACTTTTGTTTTTTTTTAAATATATAATCAGATTTGGGATCTAATCTAACTACTTTGTAAGACCTTTTGATTTCTCTTGGTACATTGTGTTTATCTTTATTGATAGTTGTTATTAGTTTCGGTTTGAGATGAATTCTCCCATATTCACCTCACCTTTACATTGCCCCTTTTTACTCCAATTGTTCCCAAAGTGCCGGGCACTTTTTCTTCCCATAGTTTATCATTTGTAGTACTTTAATCGTGGTACCTTTTGCAAAGTCTTCTGTTAGCGCTTAAGCTGTTTTACGGCCTTAAATCAATGCAATAGCGTTTTATTCACACAAATGTAAGCCGCTTTGCTCATTTGATACATATATGTGTGTGTCTATTTAAACATAAATATAAGTTTCTTTGTGGACAGATATTTATTACAATTTCATCGAATGACAAGTTCTATGCTCAAATATTCTAAATGTTCAACTTTCAAGACAAGCACTTACAGAATTACTGACATAACTGGCTGGTTCCCAGGTACTTGGCATGGTAGGAGCTGGAGGAGGAGGTGGCGGTGCTGGGGGGCTCATATTCCAAGTAGACTGACACGAGTCAATGAAAGGTGGATTTTGTACTTCAGGACATGATAACCCATTGTGGTAGTTCATGTTTTCTGAAATAATAGAAAATATGATTTGTTTAAGACTCACATCTCAAATCATCAAAATCAAATCATACATAAAATCATAATTTGCTCCACAGGTGCACATCTTCCAGTCCAAAGGGTCACAAACAAGGTTTTACCGACCGCTCCCTTTAGTGCCCAATACTTTCTCAGCATTGAGCACTATCGTTAGGTTTAGGAGAATGTTTGTAAGACACAGAAAAGTGATGTATTCTCTACTCTTCTACAGCACACAGACAAAGCAAGGAAACCAAATAGCTCCCTAACAGACTGTACATATGTATGTGGAAATAAAGCAAAACCTCTTTTAGCACCCTTTGCATAAATAAAGAAGCTTCAGTCAGTGCCCATGTTTTCATGCTGAAAGGACTTTTTACAATGTTACAAGGAACTTCTATTGCCTAGAAGCAATCTTATAACAGGATTTTGTGTTTTCTTCCTGTAAAATTCATAACACAAACCCCCCTCCCTGCCAATATGAAACCACTGGGGAGATTCACCACTCACTGGTTCCTGTTCAGCAAGCAGGCTACACGCTTCACTGAAATGAACTGAAACCAGATAAAGCAAAGACACTTTATACAGTCAAGTACAACTCCATCACAAAAAGCTAAAGAGAGCATGGAAACTGAACTCATTTATATGGTACAGTGGAACTACTGTCATAGTAAATGAAGAACACTAGTTCATAGATTGTGAGCAGGGTCCCCATATCACTTAACCTGATTGATAAGACTCAGACTTGAGTTTTTTTTGTTTTGTTTTTTAAATAGTGTTTAAAATATGTGATGCAATATGTGATATGTTCTCGCTATACAAAATCTATTAACAAATATATAAATAAGTAATAAAGCTCTTTGTGTGATAGGGACAACATAAACATTTGTATATCAGACATTATTTCTGATTTTAATACTTTGATAATGAAAAATAAAGTTATAAAATTAGTAGTACTCCTAGGCTGTGTTTTGAATAGTCCTTAATATTTCTATGTGACACCCTCATAATAAAATGCAGTTTGCCTTCAACATAAATATTTTCCAGGTTGAAACCACAAAACAATCAAAGCGCAAAAAAGGAAAACTAAGGCAATAACTGATTTTAGTGCTCTAAAACAATAAAAATGATGGAGTCATAACATATAATAAAAGCATAAAAAGATAGCATGCAATCAACAGCAGCATGAAAGAATACAATACAGATATCACTGTCTGTTTAGGTGTGTAAATAAATATATTCATAGATCAAAAGATATGTTTCTATTTGATAAAGATACTCATTTTGAACTGTTTTAATACAGATCTCTGCAAATGGATGATTACCAATAGCTTTTCTGCAAGCACGTCCCTATGTTCAACAGGTAATAGCCCACTTTAGAGATATAGAATGGGACAATCCAATTAACAAATATCTAATAAAGGAACCTCCAAATAAGAAAGTCACTTCTATATCTTAAGTGAGGTAACAGACAATGGATCCTCTTCAGTGGGGTTGTCACAGTGGTGTGAAGTGACTATTACATCCCTTCTTGTAAAATAATGCCAGCAAACATGTATGTGGAAACGTTTATTAATTTATTCCACTATGCTTATTTGTCTCCAGCTAGAAATCTAAGAATGGGGAATTACCCATGGCCAATTGTCTCAGATAGAACCACCCACACACAGATTTATGTACCTGCTTCTAGGGATGCCCATTATAAGAGGGGTTTTTGCTTAAAATGAAGAATTAGTGAAGGAATTAGCTATATTAGGAATGCTTTCAGAGGGACAATACAATTGAACCAGGAGGCAGGAAACTGCTCATGATTCTTAGTGCAGCTGCTTGTAAAGCCATCCTACATTTATAGTTATATACTAATGCTCCTCCATTTTCACTTTTAAAAGACAAACTATATTATATATATTTAAAACGGAGTGGATTGAGACTACTTTAGTTAAAGAAAGTCTCAAGGAGAGATTCTTTGACACTAGGGAATCATTTATGGAATTACCTATCAAAATCAAACAATTGTATAAAAGTTTCCACTTTACAAGTTGGTAAATGCTTAGGGAAACCGCTAATGATATGCCACTAACTATGGACTCAGGACAAGTTATGCTGTTTGATAGGTACTGTGCGGAGTACCAACTTTCTCATTGTATAATGTTACGTTGTTATGCAACGTGTGCAAATGATAAAAGTAAAAAACAAAAAAAGTGCTTCATCTACTGTAATTCTTTCATAATGACATTATTAAAAATCCACACTAAGGCTCAATCGTTAAAAATGTAACAAGCATACTTTTAGGTGACATTTCAGAATAAAATTTAAATGTCCTTAATATCTATGGTGCTATAGCTTTAAACCAAAGACTAAACAATTACAGGAATCTAATGCTAAATGTTTTTCCTGTAACTTTCTAAGCCATGTCAGAATACTGGATCAGACTACTCAATAGTATAGTTCTGCTTCTTATAGGAAAGAGTTTACTTTCATTTCTCTATGTTGGAAGACTTTATAAATAACATACGTTTTGCTTCTTTTATTACTTGCTATTAGTAGTTTCATAGGATATAGAACTAGACAAAAAATATCAGTGTTGTATTTTTAGTTTCTCATTTAACAGTTAGATGCCAATTTTTAATAAATGAGTATGTAAATAATAACTCTCTTTGGCATATGTGGTATTGCATAAATTAACACAACAGACACATCCTTCTGGTTTTTACCTTCAGTATAAGAGTTAAAGTCATTTAATTCCAGTGAACCATACATGCTGGAAAACTGCCCATCGCATGTAGAATTCCAATTGATGTAGCTGGAAACAGACACAAAAGAAACATCAATTTACATACATGCTGACTTTAAAAATGTAGTATTGAAAAACAATCGTCAGATTATAGAAGTCTCATCTTTGCTTTAGAATCTCAATTATACTTATTAACATGTCGAGTCAGGTTCTTGGGTTTTAAGCAGTAATCAATTATAGAACAAATGACTTACAGGATTATTTTGGCTTGTTTCTTTATGCTCATACTTTTACTATAGCAACTTAAATGTCATAACACAAAACAGTGCTATGTTCAAAGGGGGGTGAAAACGCTTTCTGCGCTCTATAAGCTCTTTTCAGACAGATGCACACTACATGCTGAGAGCTGTAAGTCTGTGCGCATGATTATTAGATGTAATAAGGGCAAGGGTAGGAAGTTTATATTGTGTATGCAAGATGGAATCACACCAGATTTCTGAGCCGTCCCATTTCATGTGGGGACAGCACCAAGTCTCTGAGTAAGATCCTGCTCTCATTAGTATGGTGGTCAGGATACAGTGGGGATCCAGCATCAGCTCTGCGCTACTGTTGCAATGAGTGCTTCAAATGCAGCAGAAGCGAAGGTCTAGATCTGGTCAATGGTGAGGGGCTCCTTTACCCCTTGTGGTTGGTAAATAGGCACAGAGTGACCAATTAGTAACTACATGATACAGCAGGCAACCTGGACTCAGATAATTACTCTTTACGATGTAATGTGCCAGCATAAGAAAAGAAATGCATGAGTCCCAATATCTGGTATTTATTATGCTTGTGAACATATGGAGCCTTATTTATGAAGGGATAACCTTAAATAGAGCAGTCACGATTTATAAAGTATAGAAATTGCTGCGTAGAACCTTTATACTCCTATTTTTAGACTACAATGCATCGTTCAATTTAAATGTTAAACTCAGGTGTACAGAAAATAAGGGTGTAAGGGTAACAGCAAATTCTTTCTTTTCTAAGCAAAAATGTATGCCTTTGCATAGAAGTATACTTATTCTAAATGTATATGGATAAACTAAAACATGCCTATTGGGTACAGGCTGGGGATCCCGGGGTACACAGGTCACAGCGCTCTCAAGATTGTAGTTGAGATCATTAGTTAAACACACAGGTTGAGCAGGCCACACATCTTCCTGTGAATACACTCCTAAACAAGAGAAGAGAGTTAATGAAACTGTGAACTGAGGAAAAAAAAGAAGCTGTTTTTCATAAATGTAATACTAATTACTGTGTCTGTCATCTTACACACCACTAGTACAAGGAAATCACAACCATTTTATGTACTGTTAGTAAGGGTAAAACAGACCACACTTAAATTGCTGAAATACTGCTGCAGCCATTAAATCTCAGAGGGTCCAGTTGGGATGGATGAAAAGTATGCTCTGGTGGAGTATTGCTGGATAATAAGATCGGCAGACTAAAAATCACTAAATAAAGGCAGGGTACACACTGGGGCTTTTTCAAAAGATAATATTTCCAATCACACAATCAAAAGACAGTTTCACCATATATCAGTACCAGTGAGTACTGTCCAAAGATGCTAAAAACATCTTTTGAAATGGTCTGTGATCTCTTGATTTAATCTTCTGGAGCTCTTAATATGTCAGATCAACCATGTTAAGATTTTCTTTTTCAACTGTGTACTATGTCTATTAGTAGACCTTTGGACAGTGCACACTGGTAAGATATCTGGTGAAACGGTCTTTTGATTGTGTGATTGGAAAGATTATCTGTTGAATAGCCCCAATGTGTCCCCTGCTTAAGATCAAGGTGAAACTTTGAGGTATTAGTACCAATGGGGAAAATCAATGTGTTAAAAGTGAAAGCAAAAGGGAATACATATGCCGAGGCACACGGGAATTACAATGCAGATTCTCTTGCTGCATTAATGTCTCTTAGGAGCTGAAATTCCACTACACACAATTCTCTTAGGTAGAGAACTGTTTTGGGGTTAATATAATAACCATATCAAAAGTAAAATTAAAACCATGCAATAAAAATGGAACATATCTTTACTTCAATACCACCACCCCATAGGTATTCCCTTCATCCTTCATATACTTTGTGAGCTAGTACTTTCACTCCAACCTTTCACACAGGTTTTATTGTTTTACCACCCTGTGCCAGGATCTTTCTTTGGTCATTAATAGTTTGGCAGTCTTAATTATATAGCAATACTCAAACAGCAATTTCTTGGCTTCCACCCAACCTTTTTATATTTTATGTTTTGGATTGCCACTTGGCTTCAGTAATAAACCGTAAAAAATAATAATAATAAACGGGGTTTTATTTGGGTTTTTTTTCCTACACTATCAAGCCTGTGTATAGTTTTTAATAACAGATGTTTACTGTATATCCCAAAGATTATTCCATTCATAATTATACCACAGAATACTTAGAGCGATGTTGACCAAATTTGTCCATGTAAGAAAGTGGATGCAATTTCAGCTTTATATCATCATTTTATTAACCCAATAAGACACTACAATTAAATTTCAAGAAAGCTTACATCATCTGGAGAGAACATATTTTAAGACAAACATACATTGCAAGAGATTTTACCTTTGTTTTTTTCAGAATTAGACATTTCTGTAAAATGTGAAGGAAAGAGTTCTGGGTAATGACAGATGGAGTTTGTATCTGAACTGCAATAGGAAACATAACATAAGAAACAATAAACTAGCAAGAAAGTGTTCATTAGCAAGGATTATCAATTGTATAGAGTGTACCTGGCTTATATACATATGATAGAGGCAGCTAAAGTCTTACCTTGTATTACAAATGCTGTGAGACAGATTTAAAGCAATTGGATTTTCAGCAGTGAAACTATTTTGGGACACATTTTCTCCTAAACAAAAGTAAAACAAACACATGAAAATTATACTGCGGCTATAAGAAATCTGTTGCCCCCATGCAATGGGAGACAAACACCTGAACATTACAACACAATAGGTTTGCTTATTCATTGCCAAAATTAACACAAGAAAGAATTCAGGATCATGAATGACATACTTGGTAGAAAGTGGAGGCGGTTAGGAAGCGTGTTTTTCTTATCTCCATCGGAACTGCTAGTGCTGCTCCAGCTTCCCCAGCTGCCACGGCTAGCACGCACACTACCACGGGAGCTGCCACATTCTGAGCTAGAGTCAGAAGAAAACTTCTCCACAGATTTTTTTTTCACAATCTGACTACATTCTGCAATGAAATAAAACATCAGGTTGTGATGGGAACAGAAGATGCAATCCTTGGCCACCTGTCAGTCTGATTTTCTTTTCTAATTACATCTGTACAAATTTTGCTGCTCTAACTTTGCAGCACTGATCCATTAAACCCACCAATCATATATTATCTAATAATCAAACACATTATCAGGATTACACAATTACATTCACAGAAAAGCAAGATTTAAACACAAAATAAATACTGCATAAGCTCAGGGGTACATGTATGTGAACCACTGTCTGGTGGGACATGGAGCAGGGCAGGGTTATAAGGATTTACAGCACCACAAAGCATTTGTATTATAGCAACCATATAACATACAGTATATTTAAGATATGTTTGGGACAAAATGGCATATGCAAGAAATGCATCTGAAAATCATTATGAAAACATGTGATAATAGCTGGACCATAGGGAGGGTGGAGGGAGTCATGTGTATGAGAGGGTAAAGAAGACAGTGGTCATTGGTACATGAACTAATGCCATATTGGGTACCTGTAACCACTGGTTTAAGTAATCTAATATATTTTAAGAGGGATATTACCAGGGCCGGATCCACCACAGGGCAAAAGGGGCGGTCGCCCCTGGGCCCCCACACATAAAGGGGCCCCCACACACAAGGGGGCCCCCACAAAATACAAATAATGCCCAGCTATTAATGCTTTCAATCAATGAACGACGGCTGCCACAGGTACACTGTAATGGCAGCCGGCTCTTTACTATTCAGGTGGGGTGTCTTGCAGGAGGAAGGATGTCACTGACTGACATCCATGATCCACCTATGAACAGCAATACTAGGCATAGTATTGCTGTTCATAGGTGGCTTATAGATGTCAATCAGTGACATCCTTCCTCCTGAAACTTGCCGGCAGACTGAAGAGGGAGGGCGGAGCTACTGCAGTGCGGGCTCCGAGCGCCAAACGGAACAAGTGGCGCCGCAGGAGTCCGGCAGCTGTTAGATCTGTGACAGTCTGCCGGCTCCAGACTCAATTA
>WWET01003076.1:43946-68091 GCA_011038615.1 Limnodynastes dumerilii | reverse complement strand
CAATGCTGATTGACACATTAAACTTTCTATTAACGTTGCCAGTATACCATTTAAAATATTTTAATGGCAAGGGCCCCCACAAGTTAGTTGTCCAGGGGCCCCCACAAACCTTGATCCGGCGCTGGATATTACAGTTATAAATATTACTGACAAGACCACCACATAAGTAGCATTAAAAGCAGTCTAAATTTATGATTAAGCCACAGACTACTCTGTAGTAGAAAGGTAGAAATAGAGAAACCTTTAAAAAAATTAAATTATAAAGTTTAAACAGGATACAGAATAAATGCCCTTCATGTAAAAACACAGGACCTCATATAGAAGAGGAATGTGTTCATTCCAGAGCATCAAGAATGGTAATGACAATCTATTTCCCAATTCTTTGATGACATAAAAATATATTTATTTCTAGTTGTTTTATTTATGGAGTATTTTCTGCATTGCATTGGCAGGTGGTCAGGCTCTGAATACTAAATATATTACCTTATCCTTAAGTTAGTAGAGAAACTACATCTGTCATACACAGGATTTGTACAAGTTGTGTAATTAAGCAATGAGAAAAAACCCATCAGATATAACTTTAAGAGTAATAAAAATCTACAACTCAATTGTAGTTTCACAAAGATGTCCAACACATACTTAAGCCACCAATAAGAGTAACAAGCTTTCATATTTCCATTCAAATACACAACAGCAAGATAAATGGATATGTACTGTACCTCTATCCACACGTGGGGGCATCCTGCCTGTTTTCTGCTCTCCTCTGCAAACATCCCCATTTGTTGATGGATTCCACACTTTGCACCTGTTTGGAGCTCTTAAGGTGGGTCTGTCCCCATCCTGGTAATTATGTTTTAAGGTGTTTTGTTCTGTAATTCTGCATAGCAATGGTAAACACAAGAAAAATAAATAAATGAATACTAGTTTCTTAAGTCATAAAAATTCATCACCATTTCAAATATGACATTTAATCAAGGTTTAGCTGATCACATGCAGTATGACGCACCTGATCAAAATAGCCACCTAAAGGGATGAGAATCACCAGAACATACATAGGTAATTTACTGACTATGGACTGGAACCAGACTTCTGATCGGAGCTCCGAGTGCAGTGGACTCACTGGATCCAGTTTTTCCACACAGGCAAAGGTAGGCTACACCCCTCACTTAGACAGATGTACACTAACTTAAAGCTGGATAGTACAGAAGGCGCTCATAACACTTTCACTGTGCTATATACATACTTTGCATACCATTAGCACAAGTTACCATCTGCATCCGGCCTCATCCTGCTGTTGGTAAGACTTCCAGTATGGAGGTGTGGATCCTAATCTGCGGTGGAAGTATGGTGTGGAAACCAGTCACATTGCGAACGTCTGTATCAATTTCTATGTTTCTACTCATACGGGCTTCACATCACTATTTATGTAAGAGTAAGAAATTACTCTGTACAGCCTGGATCCAGACTTTGCAAAATGCTTGTTTTCTGCTCACAAGAAGCAGAAAACCACCACACTGTGCATGAGTCCATCCAGTGTCCATCTGCATTATGCTGACCCAGACTTCAATACTGGGAGTTTTACCAAACAGCAGGATGGGATGCGCAATGGCACTGGATAGAGCAGGGATCAGAGCTCCAAGTACATCAGTGCTGTAAAGTCTGGGACTAAGCAGTAGTGTGAATACATGGAATAATACAATTAAACATAACATAATATAGAGGGTGTGGAGAGTGACTGTTAGCACAAGAACGTTCACACTGTTGTCATTTATTACTGAGAGTGCACTTAAGACCATAAATTGAAAGTAATTGTGGGGAGTATCGATGGGTGTATCGCACCTTGCAGGAAAGACACCGCTCTTCTTATTCTTCCTGGAACAGCCTCTATTTCTATTCCAATTTAGGTTTGGGAAAATCCCATCTCTCTTCTCCACTGGGCTCTTTTTTAGAAACAGATCATCGCGCTAACAACACAACAAATAAAAAAATAAAAAAAAAGAGAAGCACAATTCATTATACATCAGTAAATTAGAAACGAGAAATAGTTAAGATTATATAATTAATTTAATGGAACAATTGCAGTCATAAAGCAAAATAAATACATTGCTAGTATGATGCATAATGGCTCTACGTTTTCACCTCAATCAGATTAGGTTAGAGTTTTATTATTCAGTAATTTTTTTTATTGAAATTTTTTTGCTACATACATACATACATACATACAAACCATACGTAAAAAGAAAAGCATTCCAACCCTGCAGGACAGCAGACCTACCAGACCGTTTACATGTAAACAACCTGGGAGTTACTTACATAAGACTGGCGGGTAAAATGGTATTTATTGTTATTCACGGTTAAATCCTTTTCAGAAGACATCTTGGGACACTGAGAATTGGAGCTGGGCATCCTACATGCTACAATCCCCATATGACTAAATAAGTAACAAAGCCCAATGAGAAAAGAAAAGGAGACAATGTACAGAAAAAGAGGAGTCAAATCTATCACTCTACTGAGCGTGAGGGTGGGAACATAGTGTCCCCAGATGTCTACAGAGAAAAGGATTTAACAGTATCCATGGGGATATAACAAAGAAGCAATATTGGAAGGAATGCTCAGCTGTACCTAAATGTAATACCTTCCTGTCAAATTATGCATCCTGGGATTTGTAAAATTTTGTGAATAGACAAAGGACCAGGTAGCTGTATGACACAGCTGCTAAACAGATGCCCCTCAACGTGCCGCCCAGGCCAAACTCACCAACCCGGTGGAATAGGGTGAAATTCCTGATGCTAGGAACTAAAAGCACCCAGTTGGTCACCCCTGTCTACTAAAGCTGGATCTGTACATCTCAAAACCCAGGGAGTGAGAGCAGGAGCAGAAAGCGCCCACAGCTCCCTAATACACTGATAAGGTAGCTTGGTAGGAGCAGAGGGTACGTAATACTAACATCATGCAATGCTAGCTTATACTGTGGAATGTAGAGGTTAATTACATAAGAATTAACAACTCACTTAAAACATGCTTATACCTAATAAGTTAGGGAGTTCTGGCTCTGTTGCTGTCAGGGTATATAGGACCAAGCACAAAGTTGGAACCCCAGCCTCGTCTATGGAACTGACTGCAGCAGTGTCCGCTGACCTTTCCAGCTGGACAACAATCGAAATAGGGGCTCCTTGAAATCTGCTGATCATTATTAAGCTACCAGCTGTAGCCAAGTATTAGTCAAGTGCTTTTCTTTATTAAATATTATAGTTGATTAAGAGTTGTCTTGTGTTCTCTCTTTTAACCCTCAAGTTTAACTGGGAACATGAGTCACAAGGCTTAGAGAAGGAAGGAGCTTTTTCCCAATAGTTTTTGTTAACTGTCAAGTGCCCAGCTCCAGTTCCTTATCTGAACCCCATGGTTGCAGTGTCCCCCAGATGGATGAGAGATGAAGGGGAAATAATTATTCAGTGCCAATTGGATGTCAGGAGGACACAATTGAAAAATGCATAGGAATACGTTTGCTGAGGGATTTACATGTATATCTATTTAAAAGCATGTAGGCATAGGAAAGATTATAAGGCTTATTAGTACTCAATGGTCAAGCAAAATTGTAAAACTGAAACAAAAATCTCTTTACTTTGACTGCCATCTGCAGGCCAAACGCGAATACACCATTCTACATAGACCCTGGCTACTAGCCTATTACTGATTACATTTTGATTGTGGACACAAAGAAATGGTTCCTTTCAGAAGCTGGGAGGTAGACCTAATTTAGTAAAAATAGTGAATTTACTAAAGTACTGCTACAAATATACTAGCCAACAATCATGCATATTGTTAGTGATGAATTAGCTACCAAATGTGTCACTTATAAATTTGTGACTTTCTACTGCCATGCTATTTGATTATTGACATATCCTAATGCCATGCATCCTTTTGCATTACAGGCCGGTCACGCAATGATTGTGATTGCCAAGATGTTCAGATAAGTATTAGATCTGCTTTTGTCTAGAAGTATTACGGCGTCTTAACTTAGGCTATTGGCATTTACATTGATTTGACAAGAGACATATTGCAGACATTATAGCCGTTTAAAATATAATCAATATGTTTTGTTAGTACATTAGAGTTCACCAGTTTATTTCTATATTCCACCTGATGTCCTGTATCTAAACAATATTTAAACGGAGAAACATATTACAATGCCCCAGCTAGCTATAGCTCTGAAATAGAACATAACCAGTCAATCTATGCAACACAGATTTTTCAGTTTTGTTTAACATTCCTGACATAAAATATCAATAAAATATTGACATATTGTAATCTTTAAGTGTAACTGACAAGAGATTATTTACAGACAACCACACAAAGAAATCTAGTCTGCCACCAACCTTCTCTCTGCTGCTATGCTGAAGATTCTTCTCTGCTGAAACATCTCGGTCAACTGACTTTTTGGAAGTTTCTAAACTATCCTTATTTGCTGTTGGGGAACCCTGATTCCTATTACCTGGGTACAGACAAAAAAAAAGGGGTTAAACAAATTATTCCTTTAAACCGAGAATAGCTATTCTCCTGAATATGCAGCCAAATTATCAGTGATTGCTAAGTGCCCTATACTTTTTTTTCGGGCTTCACGATATAGCTATATCCTGTGAACAAGTTAACGTAGGCCAGATTTGTACCTCACATACTGAAACTGCTTAAGGGGAGAGAGATTAATTTACCAACATGTCTCAGCCTATACATTTCAAACTACACAGCATAGTGTTTATGATTACAGCATCTAATAGAATCTATTTACCCTCCATCTTTCGGAAAGCAGGCTGGGATTCAGTCTGCGGATTAAGTAGACTCCTGGATGTGCGATCTTCAGGCAAATTACTGGATGTAGACAAGCCACAAAAGTTCTGTTTACACTCAGATATGTTTTCTGAGGAAGTTTTAAAATTTGTTTCCATAGGAAACATACCAATTACTGGCTCCTCCTGCAAAGTACTTTCGCTTGCAGTCCTTTTTGGGAGAAGTAAAGTTTGAAGTGCAGATTCCTCTTTAGCCTGACTGTTGTCTGGCTGTGTTAAGTGCTTTTGGTTACCCGTATCTGTGTTGTCTATTGAATTAAAATCTGTCCACTTTTCAGCCAGAGTTTCATTACAGACCAAGTCCTTTGGCGATTGATTTTGTGTGTCTGAGTCAAGCTGCTGGCTTGAGGCACAATTTGACACAGTTATGCCGGCTGATGCATGGCTAGCCTTCTGTTTTACGCTGTAGTACACAGAACACTTGTGCTTCTTCTGAGAGTGACTGTATGTGGCCGGTGCCCTCTTGGATGCATTGTGGCTGCGGACTGGAGGAGCAGTAACCGCCAAGTAGCCCTTTCCTTTCCCCTTATCTGGCGGGCTACAAGAGTCTGTAAAACTTTTACAGCTGCCTCTGCAATGGGATTACATAAACGCAGGTAACAGAAAGTCAGAACATTTTCAAGCATACAATGTAAATTATTATTTTGAAACAGGCAAGACTAAGACAGCTGATTATAATGGGGACTGGTACCATGAAAGTGTTCTCCAATAGGAAAATTTAATTTTTTAATTCTCTATTTTGTGTGTATTAAATAATTTAGGCTTTTGAGAAACACAGTTAGATTAAAACACTCCCACGAAAACAAAATCATGAATATACTAATATATGCAGTATTTTACACTTGGTGATTATGGCACCTAGTATTTTCTGCTTTCCAGAGAACAGGCTACCGTTCAGACAGAGACAGATGTATTACCTGTACCGCTATGGACTATAAGGCTATGCTAAGGCTCATGTGACTTTTGGTAATGCCAGCAAAGCACTAAAACGAAAAGTCGATACAGGAAGAAGACTCAATATACAGTGGTGGCCAACATTGTGGACACTTTGAAATTTGAATGTTTTTCAAATTCGAATGCTTATAAAAACTGTATCACTTCATGCAGTGCAATGATTCATATGTCAGATGAAAGGAAATTTAATGTTGAATTCAACACAATTAACAGAGGTCAAATATTTGCATTAGAAGGGAAATTATGTAGTGAAAACAACACTTGGGGCCTCATTCACTAAGCTCGATTTAGGCTAATCCGACTTAAATCGTGTGATTTTTAGCTTAAAAATCGCCAAAATGTATTCACTAAGCTAAAAATCACACGATTTTGCTTTTTTGGCGGGTCTGCAATTCGCGTTCGCGATCCCTACTATTTAGAATTACAGGAAGTTTAAATCCAGAACAACGCTTGTCAGCGAATTTACGTGTGGCGGAGACGTAATATCGCCTTTTGGTAAGCACTGCGCATGCACACCATAGAAATGACGCTCAGTAACGTAGCGTAATTGTGAACGTATGGGCCATTCACGTATGTGTCACGTAAATACTTATGTGTGGGCGTGCCAATTTTACGTGAGTCCAATCAGGAACAGTAGAGCTGTACTGTACAGCTTTACTGTTCCTGACATCACCTTCTGAAGTTAATCAGCACCCCCTACTGCTGGAAAGTTATATTGAAGACGCCGGGATCAAGAATAAAAGCTTTCTTCTGCATCTCCAGCCCAGAAGATTTTTCAAGCTTGAAGAAAAGAACAGGATTCAGCATTTCAAGAAAATTAGAAGGCTCCCAAGATGCGGACATCTAATGGTGAGTTAAAAAAATGTTTTTATTAATTTTATACACATGTAACACTTTATGCATACCACTTACTTTAGGATAGATGACCACCTAAGGTAAGTGCATACACGTAGGGGGTAATGTTAGTTAGGTTTACATATTTTTACACATGTAACACTTTATTAAAGAATTGTAGGGGTTAATGTCTGTGTAGTGTTTTTTTTTTTATTTTGACACACACTGTAAACGGAGCGCTGCATGGCTATAAGTGTAGCCATACTGTACACACAGAATTACAAGGATCACCTTTGTTGATCCTTGTAATTCAATGACTACAGCATGGCTACACTTTCTGATCCTTGTAATTCAATGAGTACAGCATGGCTACACATTGCAGCCATGCAGCACTTTGGATTTTTTTCACGCATGCGATTTGTTGCGATTATTTAAAGGGCTAATCGCGGTGATATTTTTATGAAAATCACCGCGATTAAGCCCTAAAAGCATCGCGGCACATCGCCTGTGTTTGGAAAAAAACGTGTTTTAGTGATTTTTGAACAAAAAAAAAAATCGCGGGAAAATCGCCGCGATTTCCCGCAATTCAAAATTGCAAAACAAAAATCGAGTTTTGTGAATCTGGCCCTTGGGGTGAAAATCCCTGTGTACTTATGATGTAACTGTCCTTTCAGTATTTCGTTGGGTATCCTTTATTTTTCAAGACAGCAGCACAGCAACGTGGCATTGAGCCAACCAACGTTTGGAGCTTTTCCTTCTTTATTATGTGGTGCCATGAGACAATTATAGCCTCAATGAATTCCCTTTTATTGGATGGATGCCTCAGATGTACCAGTTTTTTCAAACTTAACAAATGTTCTATGGGGTTCAGGTCTGGGCTGTTTCCTGACCATCCCAGCACCTGTATGTCAGTCTACGTGAACCACTGTTTGCATTTCCATGCAGCGTGGCAGGGAGCTGAATTCTGCTGGAACAAAAATGGGGCATTATCTGGAAAAAGATCCCTGATAGAAGGTAGAAGTTTTCGTTGTAGGATGGTGTCAATGTACTTTTTGCTGTTCAGAGTGACATCTATGGTATGAAGGCTGCCTACAGCATCTGCTGTCATACACGCCCCGATCATGACACTTGTGGATTCTTTGTTGTTGCTTGAATGCAATCTGGATGTAACTTCTCCGATGCGACGTCTCACATATTTTCTACCATCCCTACCAAGTATCAATATCTTAGTTTCATCACTCCATATCACTTGTTTCCACTGACCTTCTGTCCATGCAATGTGTTCTTTTGCCCACTGTATTCATATCTGCCACTGCTTTTTATTCAGGAATGGCTTTTTTCAGGGAATCCTACCTATTAGGCCAACCTCTGTTAGTTTTCTCTGTATCGTTCTTGCACTGACAAAACACCAGTTGCACTCAGTTCACTGCTAATGGCCACAGATGACATCCATCTGTCCCTGATGCTGATTGGTCCTCAGAACGATGATTCCGATTGGCTGGTAGTAGCGGATACTACAATCCGCTTCTTGAATCTCATGCATCTGTGCTTCTTTGTCTGACAAAGTAGCATAACTTCCCTTGTAATGCAAATATTTGACCTCTGTTTATTGTGTTGAATTCAGCATTAAATTTCCTTTCATTTGATATATGAATAATTGCACTGCGTGAAGTGAAACAGTTATTATAAGCTTTCAAATTTGAGAAACATTCAAATTTCAAGAAGTGTCCACAATTTTGGCCACCACTGTAGTTCTAAGTGTTAGACAGGTATGTGCTCTGTGCTGTTTCCTCATCCAGTGAGTGGCTATGACATCACTGCTAGGCTGATGTAACTGAGCATATGCGTCCAGTTCCCGCCTTTTGTTATGCATATAAAGCACTGTACTGAGGTCCAAAGCTGTTTCATTAGATTAATTACTAACTAGGAGACTGCTACTATTGTGTTTTTCAATCTGTTTGTTTAAAGAGCGTGTGCTGTATATACCATATGTTTATATGATCTGCTTCATAAATCCTGTATGATTCTCTATCCTGTCATACTGAATTACTGTTATTGTTTCATTACATCTGCTAAAAGTGTTATACCTGTATTTAATAAATAAACATGCTGGTTTAGTGCATTTTTTGTGTTGACTTCCCTTCATACCACACCAGCTGTCTTTACTACATATACTCTACTCTGCCAACAATAAGAAGTGATCAGTGAGGGTATTTATTTTAGAAAGGGAGTATATTAGGCACTATTGTGGATAGGAGAGTATGTAGTGCACTACACTAAAATACTTTTTTTCTAACAGCTCCTTTTCATTATTATGTCAATTTTAATTCATATTAATACATTAGGAATTAGTTGTCATTTTTATTCAATTTATCAGTTTTCAGATAAGAGCATTTCTTGTTGCTGAACATGGCATATACAGGGAAGAGGCCAATGGCTACAGTATAAAAGGCAAAAATATATTGTAAGATCCATCAGGCTTGCAACAGTAATCATTTTTATCACATACCTGTAGGACTCAGAGGCGATGATGTCCACTGAATTAGATATTTGCTGGGAGGAGGAGCTATTGCTGTTTCTATGTCTCAGCTTTAAAAAATCTGTTAGTATATATTGGGCTTGCTGCATGGCTATTAACACTACACCAACAAGAGACAAACTGTAAAAATCAAAAGGAAAAAAAATACAATTCAACAACGGTAACCGTATTGAACCACAAAAAAACATTTCTATAACGTTTTTTCTATCTATATATATTTTTTTTAGCATTATCAAAATAAATGTGACAATAGAAATCACAACAATTACCTCACAAACAGCACTGTAAGTTTCCAGAATGACTCTTCCCAGCTGGGGCCAGGAACTCCATCCGCACACAGAGGTAGCAAGTGGTGAGGGAGAGTGACGTTGAGGGTAAAACGGAACTCCAGATTGGAAGCACTCACTAGGGACAGCTCACGTATTACCCAGGAAGATGTGAAGTCTGGGATGAACCTATGCATAAGATGAAGCATCTGTAACTCAGACACACATAGTAAGAGATAGCCAAAAAGATATATTCTCTTATGTAACTACTGTACCATGTGTATGGGCACCTTATTCCTATGTACATGTCTTTGTAGCCATTACTATAAAGGAGAACTGTGATGCGAATTACTATGGCTAAATAATTATTATCTTAATAGAAATATTGCAATGCAGTTTTCATTGGACAGCACTTTCAACATATTACAACACAGATCTGACACATGCAAAGCTGGAACCATGACTCTTGAAATGTGAAAGGTTATTAATACTTACACTATACTGATTTCTCTTGAAGTATTCTGGCTTAGAGAAAAGGTATGGCACTCTAGTACTTCAAACCCAAATCCTTGGCAATTATATCCATTTATTTTCATAGATACAATTGTTAAGGGCAGAGAACCAATATTTTCAACTTTAAAGACTTTTGTGATGGACAAGACTTGTTTACTTTCTTTTAGCTCTGTATAAAGAAAAGATCAGAGTGTACTAATTATTTATCATATAAAAGGCACACAGGAGACGAATATACACAATACAAGGTCCCACATCAGAATCTACTGATCTACCACTCAATTTGACAGAAACATCACTATCACTTGTAATGCTGTGATATCTGTTCCCTCAGGCATATAAGATCATTAATAAATAGAAAATAAATAAGTGGGTGTGGGAAATCAAGCGCTAGGTTAATTGCAGGGGGGTGTTAGAAATAAAACAAATTCTAAACATAAGCCACTTGATGAGATAGAAACATCTTTATGAGACACTTAAATAATATTTATAAGTCCTAGGGATTGACCTTAGATGCTGATAAAACACTGTGAAATCCCCCTTTTGGGGAAGAGAAACAACAAAGTGGGATAGGAAAAATAAATAGAATTAATCACATATCAATAACTATCATTCACATAAAACAAAATTAAAAACACATAGAACTTGGATCTGAGTCCTGTACCAAGAATGATGGCCCCGATAGCTTACTTAGTATATCACAAATAATTTTGATGGAACTAACATCTATGTACAATGTATTTTTGTTATAAATTATAAGTATGAATTTTTGAGGAAAGATTTGTATTGATGTTCAGATGTTGGATTCTAGTAATTACTCTCTGCAGCTGCCGCATTAATGAGCCGCCTAACCTTGGCACCTGTGCTATTTAAGAACCTGATTCACAGTTAAGAGTGAGTTAGGTGCGGTCAGATCCGCACCTAACTCACTCTTCCAGCCCCCAACCTCCACCTTCTATATGCCGTCTATTCCGGCTCTGATGTTTTGCATAGCGTGAAGACCTTCTATATGCCGTCTATTCCGGCTCTGATGTTTTGCATAGCGTGAAGACCTTCTATATGCCGTCTATTCCGGCTCTGATGTTTTGCATAGCGTGAAGACCTTCTATATGCCGTCTATTCCGGCTCTGATGTTTTGCATAGCGTGAAGACCTTCTATATGCCGTCTATTCCGGCTCTGATGTTTTGCATAGCGTGAAGACCTTCTATATGCCGTCTATTCCGGCTCTGATGTTTTGCATAGCGTGAAGACCTTCTATATGCCGTCTATTCCGGCTCTGATGTTTTGCATAGCGTGAAGACCTTCTATATGCCGTCTATTCCGGCTCTGATGTTTTGCATAGCGTGAAGACCTTCTATATGCCGTCTATTCCGGCTCTGATGTTTTGCATAGCGTGAAGACCTTCTATATGCCGTCTATTCCGGCTCTGATGTTTTGCATAGCGTGAAGACCTTCTATATGCCGTCTATTCCGGCTCTGATGTTTTGCATAGCGTGAAGACCTTCTATATGCCGTCTATTCCGGCTCTGATGTTTTGCATAGCGTGAAGACCTTCTATATGCCGTCTATTCCGGCTCTGATGTTTTGCATAGCGTGAAGACCTTCTATATGCCGTCTATTCCGGCTCTGATGTTTTGCATAGCGTGAAGACCTTCTATATGCCGTCTATTCCGGCTCTGATGTTTTGCATAGCGTGAAGACCTTCTATATGCCGTCTATTCCGGCTCTGATGTTTTGCATAGCGTGAAGACCTTCTATATGCCGTCTATTCCGGCTCTGATGTTTTGCATAGCGTGAAGACCTTCTATATGCCGTCTATTCCGGCTCTGATGTTTTGCATAGCGTGAAGACCTTCTATATGCCGTCTATTCCGGCTCTGATGTTTTGCATAGCGTGAAGACCTTCTATATGCCGTCTATTCCGGCTCTGATGTTTTGCATAGCGTGAAGACCTTCTATATGCCGTCTATTCCGGCTCTGATGTTTTGCATAGCGTGAAGACCTTCTATATGCCGTCTATTCCGGCTCTGATGTTTTGCATAGCGTGAAGACCTTCTATATGCCGTCTATTCCGGCTCTGATGTTTTGCATAGCGTGAAGACCTTCTATATGCCGTCTATTCCGGCTCTGATGTTTTGCATAGCGTGAAGACCTTCTATATGCCGTCTATTCCGGCTCTGATGTTTTGCATAGCGTGAAGACCTTCTATATGCCGTCTATTCCGGCTCTGATGTTTTGCATAGCGTGAAGACCTTCTATATGCCGTCTATTCCGGCTCTGATGTTTTGCATAGCGTGAAGACCTTCTATATGCCGTCTATTCCGGCTCTGATGTTTTGCATAGCGTGAAGACCTTCTATATGCCGTCTATTCCGGCTCTGATGTTTTGCATAGCGTGAAGACCTTCTATATGCCGTCTATTCCGGCTCTGATGTTTTGCATAGCGTGAAGACCTTCTATATGCCGTCTATTCCGGCTCTGATGTTTTGCATAGCGTGAAGACCTTCTATATGCCGTCTATTCCGGCTCTGATGTTTTGCATAGCGTGAAGACCTTCTATATGCCGTCTATTCCGGCTCTGATGTTTTGCATAGCGTGAAGACCTTCTATATGCCGTCTATTCCGGCTCTGATGTTTTGCATAGCGTGAAGACCTTCTATATGCCGTCTATTCCGGCTCTGATGTTTTGCATAGCGTGAAGACCTTCTATATGCCGTCTATTCCGGCTCTGATGTTTTGCATAGCGTGAAGACCTTCTATATGCCGTCTATTCCGGCTCTGATGTTTTGCATAGCGTGAAGACCTTCTATATGCCGTCTATTCCGGCTCTGATGTTTTGCATAGCGTGAAGACCTTCTATATGCCGTCTATTCCGGCTCTGATGTTTTGCATAGCGTGAAGACCTTCTATATGCCGTCTATTCCGGCTCTGATGTTTTGCATAGCGTGAAGACCTTCTATATGCCGTCTATTCCGGCTCTGATGTTTTGCATAGCGTGAAGACCTTCTATATGCCGTCTATTCCGGCTCTGATGTTTTGCATAGCGTGAAGACCTTCTATATGCCGTCTATTCCGGCTCTGATGTTTTGCATAGCGTGAAGACCTTCTATATGCCGTCTATTCCGGCTCTGATGTTTTGCATAGCGTGAAGACCTTCTATATGCCGTCTATTCCGGCTCTGATGTTTTGCATAGCGTGAAGACCTTCTATATGCCGTCTATTCCGGCTCTGATGTTTTGCATAGCGTGAAGACCTTCTATATGCCGTCTATTCCGGCTCTGATGTTTTGCATAGCGTGAAGACCTTCTATATGCCGTCTATTCCGGCTCTGATGTTTTGCATAGCGTGAAGACCTTCTATATGCCGTCTATTCCGGCTCTGATGTTTTGCATAGCGTGAAGACCTTCTATATGCCGTCTATTCCGGCTCTGATGTTTTGCATAGCGTGAAGACCTTCTATATGCCGTCTATTCCGGCTCTGATGTTTTGCATAGCGTGAAGACCTTCTATATGCCGTCTATTCCGGCTCTGATGTTTTGCATAGCGTGAAGACCTTCTATATGCCGTCTATTCCGGCTCTGATGTTTTGCATAGCGTGAAGACCTTCTATATGCCGTCTATTCCGGCTCTGATGTTTTGCATAGCGTGAAGACCTTCTATATGCCGTCTATTCCGGCTCTGATGTTTTGCATAGCGTGAAGACCTTCTATATGCCGTCTATTCCGGCTCTGATGTTTTGCATAGCGTGAAGACCTTCTATATGCCGTCTATTCCGGCTCTGATGTTTTGCATAGCGTGAAGACCTTCTATATGCCGTCTATTCCGGCTCTGATGTTTTGCATAGCGTGAAGACCTTCTATATGCCGTCTATTCCGGCTCTGATGTTTTGCATAGCGTGAAGACCTTCTATATGCCGTCTATTCCGGCTCTGATGTTTTGCATAGCGTGAAGACCTTCTATATGCCGTCTATTCCGGCTCTGATGTTTTGCATAGCGTGAAGACCTTCTATATGCCGTCTATTCCGGCTCTGATGTTTTGCATAGCGTGAAGACCTTCTATATGCCGTCTATTCCGGCTCTGATGTTTTGCATAGCGTGAAGACCTTCTATATGCCGTCTATTCCGGCTCTGATGTTTTGCATAGCGTGAAGACCTTCTATATGCCGTCTATTCCGGCTCTGATGTTTTGCAGGCGCCCAGACCTTCTATATGCACTTTGCTATTTGCATGTAGAAGGTCTGTTGGCGCGATGCTAAACATCAGGACCTGACCAGACGTCATGGGAGTCGGGATTATAACTGTAAGTATTTATTGTGGGGTACTGCTTAGCGGGAGGGTTTTTAAATTGCCGGTATTTTTTTTTTGCCGGTATTTTTTATGCGTCGGTATTTTTTGGGTGCCGGTATTTTTTTTATGTCGGTATTTTTTAGGGGCCGGTAATTTTTTTCGCCGGTATTTTTGGGGTGTCGGGATTTTTACCGCCGGTATTTTTGGGGTGTCGGGATTTTTTCCGCCGGTATTTTTGTGGTGTCGGAATTTTCACTGTCGGTACCCTGGTGGAGGTATTTTTAACGTCGGGATTTTTAGCGTCGGAAATTAGTTCTACACCTAGCCAAGCCATCCCCACCCGGATGTTCACATCTATTTCGGCCACTGCAGTCTATTGCATGTCATTATTCCTGGCACAGGGCTCGGATCATATTTCTATGTGTTTTTAATGTTATTTTATGTAAATGGTAGTTATTCAATCCTTAGCCGGTATTTTTGTGGTGTCGGAATTTTCACTGTCGGTACCCTGGTGGAGGTATTTTTAACGTCGGGATTTTTAGCGTCGGAAATTAGTTCTACACCCGTTTTAGCCATCCCCACCCGGATGTTCACATCTATTTCGGCCACTGCAGTCTATTGCATGTCATTATTCCTGGCACAGGGCTCGGATCATATTTCTATGTGTTTTTAATGTTATTTTATGTAAATGGTAGTTATTGAGAACAATCCTTAGGACTTATGTATTCTGTTTAAGTGTCTCATGAAGTTGTATTTATCTAATCAAGTGGCTTAATTTTAGAATTTGTTTTATTACTAATACCAACACTTCCCCCTGCAATTACCCTAGTGCTTGATTTCCCACACCCCCTTGATGACATCTCCAGAGTGAGTGCACAATGTTGTGACAGTAACATAAATATGATTAGGTTCCCAATAGAATGTACAGCATATATGAGGTCTCCAAAAGATATGCAAATTAATGACTAACTCTAACCCACTGGCTGCACTGGTGTGAGCTGCAAAAATAAGATTTATTTCCATTTCATGAGAGCGTCTGTATCAACAACACACTGCCACATGTTTATTTACAGAAAACTATGTCTGAATACAAAGCTACCATTCCCCCAACCGTGAAGCATTGCTTACCCAACTTTAAAGGTATTAGGAGAATTGTTAACTTTAATTAGAATACTTTGATAAAATCTGTTAAATTAAAAGAGAATATTCCACACTGATCGGCACATGGATATCTTTTTTGTTGTTGCACAAGAACAGCTGTTTAGCACTATTTTAATTCTATATATGTACATGCTAACAGACAGAGGTATACCAAATGAAGTATCTATCGCAGTAACCAGCACTCCAAACAAAACAATTCAGCATATACCACTCACGTTGTCTACAATCCATCAGGGTGGACTCTGGAACTTTAAACCTCAAAGATCCCCCTATTCCAGGCAGCCTCCCTCCGACACGTAGCATTTCTCTGGCTCCAAGACCCTCTACAGTGATCATGTCTAGAATAGTCAAATTATTCCTGGGGTGAAAAGAGAAACTTATTGAAGTGTGAACAGAAAAGTGAAATAGTATTAATTAAACATTTCCTAGCATGTAAGCAGCGATACTTTATAAATACATACATATATTTAATTACATACCTGATTATTATGAGTGAGTTAACTTTTCTGTAATCTACAGGTGTAAAGACCACACCAACTTGCTGACATTCCCAAGGCTGTAATTGCAATTCAAGCACTTCACGACTGCATTCTATAGCATTGTCCTGCGGTAACACACACACAAGAGTACAATTTATTTCAGAAAACATTCACAGATGGGCCATAAATAGGCATAAGCAGCCTTTGGTCCTCCCGTTGCTGTGAAAATACAACAGCCATCAAACATTAATAGCTTTGGCATAGCCTAGCAGAGCATTACAGGACTTGTAGTTCCACAAGACCTGGAATGCCATAGGTTGTTTAACCCAGGCCCGTTCAATCTAAAGCTTTATAAAAAAAATAAAAATACATGTTAAATAACAAATAAAAAAAAGACATTATTGGGACAAAGAAATACCACTGTAAAGATTCCAGAACGCAAGTAAAATGTTTAAGCCACATATTCTTTTCCCTTTTTTTAAAGAGTATTCACAGAGCATTGATTAAATAAGATAACATGACATAACATGTAGACGCCATTCAACACAAAAAGTCTTTTATAAAACCCTTTTATAAAAACCAGTACTGAAGCTTACCTGTGTATCACATTCCATTTGTAGCTTGAACTCAACAGTTGTGAAGTCAGCCGCCTGTTCATTTATACCATACCTGAAAAACAAAAAACAAAACAAAAACATAACAATAAGAAGCGCTGGCACAAGAAACCCAACAGCTTCATCATCCCTTTACAGGAGTCACTGTTGGACTACAGAGCCAAGTATAGGTTGCGGTCATACCATTTGTTGAGAAGGCTCAGAGCAGCTTGTGGATTAGGATAATGAGAGAGGGGCAGGAGTTGCACAGTTACAGGAAAGGGAGAAGGATTCCTCAGCGTTACATATTTCACCTGGAACAAATACATAGGATATAAGATCATATAGAACTTAATGTTTTCTGTCATGAGGGTTTTTTATTCTTTTACTAGTGTATCTACTTATAAAATGTATATTAGCTGTATAGTATATATGCTTCCAAGTGAAATCCACAGAGCAGCTGACAGATAGAACAGGAGTGCAGTTTATTTACCGAGCTTTTACTTAGTGCAGTTGCAGTGAAGTTCACCACAAGATCAGGCTCAACAATCAGCTTTGGCAGGAACACAAGACGTCGGTCCACATCCCTAGTCTGTTGTGTAGTGCTGACATTTTCAGAACTCTTCCTCCTGGAGAAAAAATATGGTGAAAAATGGGATTTATTGTTACTCATCGTTAAATCCGTTTTTCGTAGATCATCTGGGGTACACTACTACGATGGGTTGGTAAAGGCACACAGGAGCTGGGCACTTAACAGTTAAAATACTGTTGAGAGAAGCTCCCCTACTGGATCCTCAGTTTTATAATAACAAATCGAAGGAGAGAAGGAAGCAGAGGAGAAAGAAGGACAAGAGATGAAATTCAAAACAAAAGCCACTACTGAGCGTGAGGGAGGGCGCGCAGTGTCCCCCAGATGATCTACGAGAAACAGATTTAACGGTGAGTAACAATAAATCCTGTTTTCTCTAACACTCATCTGGGGGACTCCACTACAATGGGTGATATACCAAAGATGTCTGCTATGGGCGGGAACGCTCAGCTGAAGATGATCTTAAAACTTTTCTTCTAAAGAAAAGCATTCTGAAATTTTGGGAAAGTGTACATAGTACATAGTTGTTGAAGTTGAAAAAAGACAACAGTCCATCAAGTTCAACCTATTTTGGATCTCCTGCGATCCCTATCTTTATATTGGAAGTTAATCCATATAAAGCAACCTCAAAACTGTTGCAATCCTAAGATAAATAAATACATACATTTCTCCCTTGCTCCACTACTGTCCTTAATTTTAATTAGCGGTCCTGGTAACCCTGAATGTCCTTTTCTGCTAAAAATGTATCTAATCCTTTCTTAAACATATCCAGTGAATCTGCCATCACAACCTTTTCTGGCAGTGAATTCCACATCCTGACTGCCCTTACTGTGAAGAACCCTTTTCTTTGCTGGTTGTGAAACTTCTTTTCCTCTAACCTTAGTGGGTGCCCCCGTGTCCTGTGTACAGTCCTTGGGGTAAAAAGTTCTTTTGAAAGTTCTCTGTATTGACCCATGATGTATTTGTATATATTGATCATATCTCCTCTTAGACGCCTCTTTTCTAAAGTAAACATGTCTAAACTGGCTAGCCTTTCCTCATAGCTCAATGACTCCATACCCTTTAACAATTTTGTTGCCCTTCTCTGAACCCTTTCTAGTTCCAATATGTCTTTTTTATGGATTGGTGCCCAGAACTGAACTGCATATTGTAGATGAGGCCTCACCAATGATTTATATAGTGGCAAAATTACACAGTCTTCCCTTGCATCTATCCCCCTTTTTTTGCATGCTAATACTTTATTGGCCCTTGCAGCTGCTGCTTAGCATTGAGCACTATTGCTAAGTCTATTGTCCACAAGCACTCCCAAATCCTTCTCCATTAAAGATTCTCCTAAATTTACCCCGTTTAATTTATAGATTGCATGCTTAAATGGAGGACAAGGTAGCCGCCAGACACACCTGCTGCACCGAAGCCCCCCCTACTCGCCACCCATATCGCACTGACCAACCTGGTGGAATGGGCTGAAAGTGCAGAGGTAACAGGCTGGTTGGCATCCCTGTAAGCCTGTTGAATTGTGAGCCAAATCCATCTGGCTATAGACTGTTTGGTAGCCGGCCTAGTTTATGAGCCTCATAAAGTACTCACAGATTCAGTTTTCATAAACAGAGCCGCTCCATCCACGTAGATCCTTAAGGCTCTAACGACATCTGAAGAGGAACTTAAAAGGAAGGAAGGAAGGAAAGCAGTAAGAACAATTTCTTGATTTATATAGAAGTTGGAAACCACATTTGGTTGAAAAGAAGGAATGTATGATAAACCACCCTGTTTTGATGAAAAATAAGAAAAGGGGATTTACAGGATAAAGAACTCAACTCCGAGACTCTTCTAGCGGATGCAATTGCTAGAAGAAAAGCAACCTTCCAAAAGAGAAATCTCAATTCAACAGACTGCAAAGGCCCAAACGCATGACATTGTAGAGCCGAAAGAGTCAAATTAAGATCTCAAGGGGATAATAGGGCCATAAAAGGGGGTTGAATATGAAGGACCCCTGCAAAAAAGTCTGGACAGGAGAGCCAACTTCCGCTGAAAAGAGACAGACCTGCACCTTAAGTGAACCCAAGCGAAGATCTGACTGAAGACCCTCCTGAAGGAAATCCAGAAATCTTGCAAGGCGAAAGGACAAAGTATTGAGAACCTTTCGTTCACACCAACCGATGTACATACGCCAGACACTGACACATTTTAGCAGACACAGGTTTGCAGGCTCTGAGCATGGTTTAAATAACAGGGTCAACCCCTAGATCTTAAGATTTGGGATTCAAGTGCCACGCAATCAAATTTAAATGATAAAGGTTTTGGTGTAGGAACGGATCCTGCTAGACTGTGCGCATACCAAGATCTTCCTGGGAAATTGGGAGCTACTAGGATTAGCGGCACGCCCTGTTTTACTCTTTTTAGAAATTTTAGCAGCATTGCGAAGGGGAAGGGGATCTTAAGTCAGCTGACCGATCCACGGGGCTGACATTGCATCCACACCCACAGCTTGAGGATCTCAGGATCTGGAACACAACCAAGGTAACAAGATAACTTGTGACTGTGGCAAGACACCGTCAAATCTAGATCTGGCTGACCCCATCTCCTGGACAGTTGAAGAAAGACCTCTGGATGGAGGGACCATTCCCCCGGAAGAATGGCATGTATGCTGAGAAAGTCCGCTACCCAACTGTTGACTCCTTGAATATGAAGATGCACTCTGTCTCGCTCATCGTCTGAGTACTCCTTGTTCCGCCCTGCTTTCTGATATAAGCAACTGTTGCGTTGTCAGACTGTATGCGAAGAGGGTGTCCCACTAGCCACGATTGGGCTGCTAAAAGAGCTCTGTAGACTGCTCTGAGCTCCAGAACAATTATTGATAGACAGGACTCTTTTGGAGACAAACGACCTTGGAGATGTAGGTGAAGGGTAACTGCTTCTCCAACCGGAGAGACTGGCGTCCGATGTCAGTAGCAGTATCAGTTTGTTATTGCAAAAGGACAGCCGATCAACAAATGGTCCTTGCAAAGCCACCAAACAAGGGATACCCTTATTTCCCTGGACAGATGAATTCTCTGGGCTAAGTTTAAATGGCTGCCGTCCCACTGGAACTTCCTGGACCGGAACTTTGCAAACGGAATCGATTTGAAAGAAGACACCACCTTACCCAGAAGGCTCATACATAGAAGGGCGGAAGAAGCAGTCTTTGACAGAAGCAGAGGAGTTCTGATGGAATTACATTTTTTTAGAAGGAAGAAAAATTCTTTGCAGTCTTGTGTCAAATACAAAGCCTAGAAAAGTCATAAGCTGAGCAGGATACAAGCTGGACTTTTTTCTATTGATAAGCCAGTCATGAACCTAGAGAAACTGCATTGCAAGTGTTCCTGAAGAATCTGCTTTCTGAGCTTTCAGAAGCAAGTCATCAAGGTAAGGAACAATACGGATTCTCATCAACCTCAGATGGTGGACCATTTCCCCCATGACCTTCGTAAAGATCCTGGGCAAAGTTGCCAGACCGAAGGGCAGAGTCCTAAAGTGCTCGCGGATGGCAAATCTTAGAAAAGCTTGACTTTTCCTGCTATAGGGATGAGTAAATACGCATCCTGAATATTGAAGGTAAATATTCTTGAGCTTCCATACCGTTCATAATGGAACAAAGGGACTCCATTTTGAATTTGGGCATCTGAAGGTTGGAATTCAGGTATTTAAGATTGAAAACGGGACGGAAGCAACCATCAGACTTTTTCACCAGAAACAGATTGGAATAAAAACCTCTCCCTTTTTGGGAGTCAGGAACTGAAATTATAACTTTCTGCAATAGCAAAGTCTGAATGGACAGGCCCGGGGCCAATCTTACGTCCCCTTGATGAGACAGTCCTGTAGAAAAATATCTGTGAGGAACACTCTTTGAATATTGAAGCGTAACCCTGCTGGATCAGAAATAAAATCAAAGCACTTGTGGTGGAAGCTCTCCAGGCGGCTGCAAAATGCAGTACACGAGCTCCCACTAGCTACAACAGAAAGAACAGAGGACTGTCAGGAACTCTGTTTCTCCACCAGCTTAGGAGCCTGACACTTGGAAGTCCATGCCTGGCAACCCTTAAAAGCGGACTTAAGCTGCCCGATGACACCTGGTATAATTCGACTGACTCCTTAACGAAGTTCTAAAAGAGCCAAATCTAGAACCAGAGAAAGGGCGACGTTTGGTTTTAGGAGGATTGACAGGAAGGAAAGTACTCTTACCACCTGTAGCTTAAGCAATAACGTTATCTAATTCTAAACCAAACAACTAAACCATCAAGGCAAGGATTCTATTGCCCATTTAGAGTCAGAATCCACTTGCCAGGAATACAGCCACAAAATCCTCCAAGCTACTACTGATAAATCCTTAGAGGCCTTAGAAAAAGATGCCACAGCGTCCAAAGAAGCATCAGTAATACAATCTGCCGCATCTTTAAGATGTTCACCCAATAGAGTGAGTTCTTCTAAAGGAGAATCTCAGTGGAAACCCTAAATGAGCAGTTCAGACCATTTTTCCATGGTCTAAGCTACCCAAGCACAGGATAAATTGAGTCTAAGCGATGAACCAGACACAGTATACAACCTCTTCAAATTATCCTTTAAAATTGCCGTCTCCAGGACAGACAGCATTGTGGGCTTTGAAAGTCTACCTATTGGGGCATCCACCCTTGGGGGGTTGTTCCCATTTAGAAGCCTCTTCTGTTGGCAAAGGATAATAAAGGGAGAATCTCTTGGGAACCGTAAACCTCTTATCTGGCTTACTCCAGCATTCCTGGATTATTTCCTGCAGCTGAGAAGAAGGAAAGGTAACCACCTTAGTCTTCTTTGTTTTAAAGAGTAAAACCTAAGAATAAATCCTCAATGCCCTGAGGTGAAAAGGAATCCTCCTGTAAGGAAGGATCCGCAGTATCGAACATTAAAGCTGCAACATCATCAGATCAAGAAGCCTCAGAATCCGAGTGCACCAGAAAGAGGGCTGGGTGAGAGGAACTGTGTTTACTTGGCTCGGGGTCTGAACCAATTATTTTTTGGCTCAGCCCTGCAACTAACCTCTGCAAATCCTGGGCCCAAACTGGAACAGGTTGGTCAAGGAGGACAGGTAAAACAGAAGGGGATTCAATAGTCACCGCCCTAGAAAACATTACGCGGGAGAGATCCGCCACAGCAACCGCATGTGACCTGGCCCAAGCCAGTGCCTCCATAGTAGACAGAGCCGACACGGCTACTGGAGTTCAAGGCGTCCAATGTCGCACGCTGTGCACAGGGCACCCTGCTCCTGCCGTCCACTGGGAAGCTCTGTTTGACATCTAGAACATGAAAAAAAAAACAAAGCTGACTTTTCTGAGTAGATTTAGGTCTTGAACTCGATCCCTTATCAGACATAACTGAAGGGAGAATTCACAGCAAAACTTAGAATAAATGATACAAAAAAATACATACAATTTTATTTTATTTTTTTGTAAATAAAGAAATATGAGGTAACATAAATGCTACTCCCAGAAAAAAATCCCAATGGAGTGGAGCTGTCCCAAATACATAATCCTATGAGGTAAAAAATGCCACACAGCCTTCACATAGCTAGTTCTGTGAGAACTGACAGGATTTTAGGCAGTTTAAGCCAGCAGTTAAAAATAAATAAATAAATAAAAAAAACAAAGGAGAAGGTTAAACCATTGTAATAAGGGAGGGGACCAAAAAACCTTCACTTCTGGACCCCAGTGTTAACTCCCACCCAGTCAATTAAGAGATCCCTTTGTAAAAACAGTTAGGACCCCCAACTATCAGTAAAGGGGGCCCAGGTCCTAATTCCACCGCCTGGAAGACGGGGAATGCCACCTCCCAGTGAGCCTAGCCTGGACAGGGGGCTCAGCATGGTATACTACGGTGGTGGTGGCCATCTTGGAAAAAGTCTGATATAAGTGCGGACTTTCCAGGGGGTAAGCGGAGATAAAAAAATGTCCAGCCTGTCACCCCAGTCACCAGAGAACAGGTCTTTTGCAGGGGGGACCTCAGGAGGGAGAACAGAGTCTGAAAACTCTGCTCCCCTCCTGCAGCTACGTTTCCGGTCATAGCTAGTAAAAGAGATGACGCTGCAGCACCAGCTCTCAAAAAGCGGCAGCTATAGTTTAAAAAAAAAAAAAAAAAAGTAAGAAACGAATATACACTTAGAAGCTGCATGCAGCTACCTAAAAAGTGCCCAACTCATGAGGCACTTGAAAAAAACTGAGGTTCCAGTGAGGGTTGGAGAGGGGAGGAGCTTCTCTCAACAGTATTTTAACTGTCAAAGGCCCATCTTCAGTGTGCCTCTATCAACCCATTGTAGCAGTGTCCCCCAGATGTGTTAGAGAAATTAGCATTGTACACAATTTTGTGTGTAACAGGGTACAGACACACAATCCAAGACCTACCTACACGTTTCCCCATCTTGCATCTTCTGGTACTTTTCATACAGATCCGTTCCTAACTTGTAGTCCGTAATCCAAGCTGACATCCCCAAAGACAGGCTATGCTGCCAGCGCATACTTTCTTCTAGGGACACAAATTCATAATTGTGCAGTACAAGTAATCACCACAGCTTCATTTAACCACAACATTGTCATTTGCTGACCTACGTCAGATACAACTGTTGTAATCTGTGACAGGCTAACTTAGGCAGAGAATTAAATAAAAAAAAAAATAATTATACATTAACATAACCCTTTATTGTAGCTAAATAGATAAATAGTTAAGAACTATAACAATGATATTTACCAGAGGTCAAGCGTTTGATGATGGGGTGTATTCCACAATGAGCATAAGTCTTAAGCTGTTGGCTCCCAGACTGAAATTAAATATGAGGACAACCCATTACAAAAATGTAAAGCCATTAAAAGGATTTAAATGTGAATTTTAGTCAAGAAAAACACTGACCTTAGTAGCATTTATCTTATACAATTTAAAATAATACCATTGTTATAGCAGTAACTTACTAAACTGGAATACAAACCAATACTATCTATCTATAAGATCTATTTTTTTTATATATCATACACACACACACACACACACACACACACACACACACATATATATATATATATATACACACACA
>WWET01003076.1:14228-42968 GCA_011038615.1 Limnodynastes dumerilii | reverse complement strand
CACACACACATACATACATATATATATATATATATATATATATATATAGTAGCTCCGAGAAAGAGATTAAGCAAATAAAACAGCAGGAGTAGGATGCTTAATATGTTTATCTGAAGCCGATGATGTGAATGGTAGTAAACATGCATTAATTCTAAAAGTACAGTGCATAAAACTACGTATACCACAAAAAGCAATGTATCTTGCTTTGCTACTGTGTGTTTGCTAAAAAACAAAACAAAAACACACTTCTGTAGTGTAACACACCTTGTGGTCAGCGTAGCGGATGAGCACCGGAATTTGAAATGTAACGCCTAGAGATGTGCTGATCATTATGTTGGTCAAGAAATTTGATGGGGATTCATTGGCCTGAATTTCCAAGGTAAATATATCCCAGCATCCTGGAGGTAACGTCAGCAAGTGCGTGAAATTACGTATCTGCATACACACACAGAAAAAGTAATAAGTAGCAGTAATATTGTTGTGATAATTTTATCAATGCCACACATAGTTTAATATTAGCATACCTCCCAACATTTTAGCTCTGAGGTTCTCAAATCGGTTCCCTGACAGTACATATTTCCAGGTCTCCTTGCTGGAGCACAGGTGCGCTCATTACAGACTGACCTATGTAAAAACATGCACAGGTGGTACTAATCAATCGAGATTATGAGGAGACCTTGGGGCTGATTCCGAGTTGCACTTCCACCTTTATGTTAGGTGCAAGTGTGGACCCGAGCAATACCATGTTGAATCGCAAGGGGAGGCAGATTTAAATTATAAAACCAGAATTAAAATTAAAAGGTGAAGTTTCTTAGCACAACTATTTTATAGAATAAACATAAAGCTATGAAGTATTTTAGTTCTATGTGTAAAAGTAATGTATTTTCCCTGCATGCAAAAAATGTTAAATTAATTTACACCCCTTACTTTGAAAAATGGTTTAGCCGAGCTGTACACTTCCACCTAAAAAAAGGTGTAAGTGCATCTCTGAATCAGCCCCCTTAAGACCAGTCTAAGAACCTCTGCACTAGACAAGCAGTATGGCAACGAAATGTTCTAGGCTGCCCAATGCCCGCCTCTCACTGATTAGAGACAAGTAGCAGCTGCACACAACACTCACTCACCAAAATACTTCCTATTTTCCCAACTCAAAAGACACATAAGACCAAGGGCAGAACATAAACCTAAAGTCAGGAGAGTTGCTATTGAAACATAGGTCTCTTTTCTTCTCCTTATTAATATGTATTATATATTAGTTTTTTATATATTCTTATTAAGCTTTCATCATACACAAACACAAATGAAACCGGGGATGACAGTCGAATAAATAAGAAAAGACATTTTCCAGCAATGTTCAGCTCATGGAATAAAATACATACAAGAGTTAACCAGGGTGATTTAAGGACAGCCCTAGGGAACATGCTTTTAAGGATCGGAAAGTTCATTCCAAGGAAAGGTAAGAGAATTCAGAGAATAAGCAGACAACAAGGGCTTCCTACTTTTCTATGCCACAAAATCCAGCCAAGACAGCCACTGAGATAAGGTAAAGGAAGAGGATGTGCAATCACATAGGAAATTCCTGTAGTCTGCATGTATCGTCATTTTTTTTTGCCATAGAATGGTGATTAGGGTGCTTACGATATCGGACACTGGTAGCGTGGCAGCTATCATTATAAATATTCGACATGACTATGATTTCATAAAATCATGACAAATCTACTATTACTAGCTGCCCTGACATTCTCTATGGCAGGGGTTCTCAACCTTTTTTGGGTGAGTAGCAGTTACCTGATAAGGAATGAGGTTGAGTACCACCTTCAAAAATATTCAATATATTGAAGCAGTTTTACAGGTTTTTTACATTATGCCAACATAGTAGCGTGAAAACTATGCTTAGACATTAAGGTGCCGACTGTAAGACCATTTAAATGAGTTTTTAAATTCTACATTTAAAAACCTATTTAAACGGTTAAGTAGCAGAGGCTTGCGGCCGTACAAGCCGCAGCCTCTGCTACACGAGTCTGACTAAGAGGGAGACAGGTAGAGCTAATTTCCCTACGTCCTATGCAGAGTTGCATGTTCCAGCAGAAAACCCGCAACTCTGGATAGGACGCACAGTGCATCTGAGATGTGTTTACGTTAAAAACTCTGGATCCGGTTCTGGGTTCATACATCTGCTGAGAGCAGAACCAATAGAAAAAAATAACATGAAAATGAGGCATTTGATTTCCCTGGTTATCAATTAATGGTTGCTGGGTTAACTGATTGGTGGCCTAATTGATTTGGTAAGCATTAATTGTTGGCTTAATTGGAGACTTAATTGCTGGCTGAACTGATTGCTGACTTAACTGTTGTGTCTTTATTGATTGATGGCTTTATTGATGGCTTCAATAAAAACCACAAATCAATAAAGCCATAAAACCAATAAAGCCATAAAACCAATAAAGCCATAAAACCAATAAAGCCATAAAACCAATAAAGCCATCACTCAATTAAGCCAGCAATTAAGTCACAAATTAAGCCAGAAAATAATGAAGTCACTAATGACTTAATTGGTTGGTGGCTTAATTCTTTATTAAGCCACCAACCAATTAAGTCAGTAATCAAGTCAGAAATCAATTAAGCCACCAATTACCAGCCAACGGGGCGGAACTACCACTGGTGTAACAGGTGCAGTGGCACCAGGGCCCATACTGGTACAAGGGCCCACAGCTGTCATCACCGCACCACTGAAGCTCCCCATTGGGTTACCTGGGATATCATCAGGGCCAAAGCATTTTTTTGCACCTGAGGCCACAACTCGCTAGTTCTGCCTCTGTCAGCCAATTAAGCCAACAATCAATTAAGGTGGCATAATAATGTATTTACTGATTTGTGGCTCTGATTGCAATCTTAATTAGTCGCATAAATAAAAAAATAAAATAGTAAAATTTAAATAAGAACAAAAAAAAAAAAAAAAAAAAAAAAAAAAAAAAAAAAAAAAACACTTACAAACACTAACAAATCCCGGCCTTCAGAAGGGGGAGCAGAGGAGTGGGAGAACGTCCTCAGCGTCCAGACAGGGGAAGTCAGAAGAAACACTCGCGAGATTAAGCCTTACTTTCAAAGAGTGTTATTGAAGACATCCGCTGGCTGGACGCTGTAATGTGTTTAGTGTGACAGGCTGCAAACTTAAACTGATCTTTACTGACACGATAAGTAAAAATCAGCTTAAGTCTGGCACTGTTATACTAAACAACATTACAGCGTTCCAGCCAGAGGACCGTTGTGGCTGCCTGCCGTGTACCACCTGACAGAGGTACGTGTACCACCAGTAGTACACATACCATGGGTTGAGAACCCCTGCTCTATAGGATGCTCCCGACACACCGCAACCAATGCTAATGATGCAATCAGGGACCAGGTGACCCTCTACACATGGTGGGACTGACCCCATATTAACCACTACTAAGACTATCTACTCTCTTACATCTGAAATATTGGAGATAGCACCGCCAACTGGTCCCATGTTTTGGAGGTTTTATTATTAAGATGGCTCTATTTGCTATTACAAGCAACACCTCAGCAATGCCGCCAAAGCGCTCATTCCCTTACATTGAAAATCCCCTAGACTCCCAGCTATTTCAGAGTGGCTTACAAGAATTAACTTGTACAGCAGAACCCCCCATCCCCTTTCCATACGAATTAAGACCACGGTTACTAATAAGGCTTGTCATTTTAACAGCTCTTGTCCCTCTGGTGCAAAAGTTAATTTCCTTCTAATATTCTTTATCACTACGAGTTGGGGAAAGTGGAAACAATCTGTATAAAACTCCCTTTCATCTGCCCTGTCTGATCCTTTTTGAATCCCTGCCCCACCCCTTTCTGCACCTAAGCTACACCTTCATCCTACCGCCAACTAAAGTAGGAGCTATATATTGTTCTGACTTTTAAACTGTGTTGCATTACAGTAGATATTTTTCTTTGTTAACTGCAAAGAACACCACTTTCTTATCTGCAAAAACTGGTGCTAGTTTAACTATACGTACTGATCTGGTTTACAGCTACTGTTTTTCTTTATAACTTTAACAAAAAAACACAAATTTACACACAAATATACTATTTATTTCATACTTAATTTCGAACAGTACATTAAACGACCCCAATCTGTGACACCAATAAAAAATAGGTAACATTTTAGGAAAGGTGTCATTATTCTAGGGCAATAATCAGTCACATGCAATAACTGAGTGATACGGTGGCTCAGTGAGTAATACTTGTGCCTCACAGCGCTGAGGTTATAAGTTCAATTTCTGAACTAGGCCTTATCTGTGTGGAGTTTGTATGTTCTCCTCGTGTCTGTGTGGGTTTCCTCCAGGTGCTCCAGTTTCCTCCCACACTCCAAAAACCTGCTGGTAGGTTAATTGGCTGCCGAATAAATTAGCCCTAATGTGTGTTTATGTCTGTGTTAGGGAATTTAGAATGTAGCTTCAATGGGGCAGGGAATGATGTGAATGTGAAATGGTCTCTGTAAAGCGCTACTTAATCTGATAGTGCTATATAACAACCTGTTAATAAAGAATAATAATAATAAATAATAAAACCTGTTAATCTTAATTAAAAGACATACTCTCTTTCGCATGGAGTGGCCTGAAGCCACTCTGACGAGGGAGAAGTCTGTTGAGAAGCTTTTTCGGGTATGGGAGAAATTCATCCGTAGCCTTAACCCTTCAATACAAACTCAAATACGCTCATGCTTTGAGAATACAAGGTGGTATTCAACCAGAGCTTTACTGGATGACCCCCCCCATCCCAATGTAATATAATTGCTTGACGACTTTGATCTGAGAGTATGACAATTTGGGTCCAGCGTCCGTCCGTTAGCCCGGTACACATGGTATATAGTGTTATGTTTATAAAACGAAATGTATCTACGATTACCCTGATACCCATTCTTATCTGTGAATGTTAATGTGTTATATACAAACATTTGATGTTTATTTCTTTGTACTGTCTGTTTGCTCCAATAAAATAAATTATAAAAAAATAAAAAAAATAAAGACACAAACTGTCCTGAGAATGTGAGCGAGTTACATAAAACGGTAGAAAAACATGGTGGGTTTTTAAGCCTGATTATCACAGCAAGAAGAAGCAAGGGAAATACTGCTGTTTAAGGAGGATGTGATGTATGTGGGAATACTCATGACCCCCTTTTCTCATAAACAGACAGACATAAGAAGGAGGGAAAGAAAAGCATTCAAGATGCAGATGTTACAAAAAAAAAAAAAATAACTCTGCTAAACGGAATACAGTCATTCATTCCCAACTATCCTTTTATATGGGTATGGTATATAAATGATTATTTATAAATGCCTATAAATTTCAAAGGCCACCAGTCTAAAAACAATCTTATCCATCAAATAATTTCCTCCTTCCAGGCGGTTCCTTCCAGGTGGTCACCTGCAATTAATCTGTTATCAATATATAGGGTGGAATATTTTCCTCCTCTATGTCCATTCCTACTTCGGGCACATTTTATCTTGCCCCCGCAAGACACACTCACACAAGGGTATATTATTTTGTAGTGGTTAATCATACTGATTAAGCGATGTAACTTTTATACCTTGAAAAGTCCCTGGACGACTTCTGGTACAAACACATCAGTAATAACAACTGAAAAGTTTAGGTTGTTCTCCAGCCACAGTGACCATAATCCAAAAGGGTCCAGTTGTTGTATGTAAAACAATATTTTTGAGGTGTCAAAATTAAGATACCTGAGAAAAGGATTAAAAATCATATTACCAATGGCATGTTGTCATAGAATGATGCCGCATTTTCTAATGAAATATAAAAATATAAACTCTAAGGGCCTAATTAAATTGACTGCAATGTTTTGGTTGCGAAGCAAATGCACATATCACCGTGTACTATGGTAGCCAAACATCCCCGATTTTTATGCGAACGTCTATGGAGTGCGCATAAAATCTACTATGTAAATTCATACAATTAGCTTTGCAATCGAAATAACGCAGGCTTCGCAGTGAAGTGAATCGGACACAATGAGTGGGAAAAGTTTTATTGTGTTTAAAAGAACAAACAAATAACGAAAGACAACGTATTTGAAATTGTTTAAGGGTCCTCATAATCTAATAACTAACTCCTGATGGCACATTAGAAAAAAATAAATAAAACAATCGATCATATTAAAGTCTAGCAGTAACAAAAAAAGAAATAACATCCTCAATTGAGTCACTGTAAGAGCACACAGAAGCTCATGCTAATAACATTTCACTACAGGGGACGCAAGTTTATACTGAAGCCAAGCTATGAAGCGAAGCCTAGTGCTGTAAGGAAAACAGTACTCCTAACTAATACATCTCCTGCAACATACACAATTACGCCACATGGGGAAAATAAAAACATACCCTTCTGTTATGTTGTGGGAAACACATGGGAAAGGATGGAAAGCAGCTTCAAGAGCACTCAGGCTTTTTTCTTCAGAGCAGACAAACTCTGATTCCCGTGAGGCTGCAGCAAACAGGAAACAAATTAAGAAAATAACTCCAATAAAATAATTGCAAGGAGTTCCTTAAAACACATGATAGAATGCATATAACTATCCAATAAATGCTCCAAGCTTTATTTAAAAATATATTGAAAAATTGAAAGCTTTTTTTTTCTAGCACAAGACATTTGTAGATTTGTACAAAAATGCTAAACATAAACATACAAATATGGTGGAAAAGTAGATGCAGGGTGATATACCTGAGCAAACAATGGTTGCCGCTTTGGTGAAGTTCACAGAAGAGCTCAAAAGCATTACAGGTTCAAAATGAACAAATAAATTGTCACCTAGAAAGTGATGAATATCCTGCAGACAAAAGCATAAAGTCAATAAATTACTACCGATAAGTATTCTATGCATTGCAAACATGACTTTCTACGCTTATATGTCATTATCATTATGTATTTCTGTTTTAGAAGAATATTTTAGCATTTAAATTCTCTCACAATACAGCTGGACAACACATCTGGATTAAAATAATTTGCAACTGTTATAATGCATTTCAAGCATTCTGATATATTGTTTCTATATCTCATATATACAAATGGAAGATGATCGGGCAGTAAAGAGGGTCCGTTAATGAGCAAGCAATGAGGCAATGAAAAATCCATTTCTGTTGGTAAAGATTCTGTACAGCCAATGGTGTAAGGGACACATTTCAGAACAGAGTAATTAGAGAAAACTAAACCTATCATTTTATGGTTCAGTTATGTCACAAGTGTGTTCCATATGTTTGTACCTAAAAAATATGTGTCTACTGGTAACAGAAACCAGGTAGGGTTAGAAAACTTTATAAAAACATTATTGCCATTATTACACTTATAAGAGCCTTTAGACTTTGCTTGTATGGCCCCTGTGGGAGGACTGGAATAAAAAGTAATTGAAGTAGGGCCAAGGACAAGACGCTGAAAACCAAGAGTCATATTCTAGTGTAATTTAGTACATATATAGTATAGAACAACCAAACAAAATAAAGAGCACTAATGTAAGTGTATATATATTTTTTTTTTATTAGTTCAGACTATTTGAATTAATAAATTATTTCCTAAAAATCCTGCCATAAAAAAACAACATAAACATAAATAACAAATAGAAAAATCATTTATCATAGGTCATATATAACCTCATATACATAGTGTGTACTACTACCGGCTATAAAAGATATTACAATAATCTATGATTTTTCATCAGTGATGTTTTATTGGGGGATTAGGTCATCCCTTTGGAGCAGCTGTGTAAAGGGTATATATTATAGGTGGAAATAGTAACCACACAGTCTGTAGCGCTAACTAACTACTGGTGTGTGTGTGTGTGTGTGTGTGTGTGTGTGTGTGTGACATTATTTTTATGCACAATTACATTGTCTCCAATTTTATTTGTGCAGATGATTCAATGATCATGTATGTGTTGAACTCTGGAAATGGTCTCGTCCATATGCAGGTAATTGTTACATTCTTCTGTGTTTTAGTTCTGCCATTTTATGGTTTGTGTGTGTGCGTGCGTGCGTGCGCGCGCACGCACGCACGCACACACACAAACCATAAAATGGCAGAACTAAAACACAGAAGAATGTAACAATTACCTGCATATGGACGAGACCATTTCCAGAGTTCAACACATACATGATCATTGAATCATCTGCACAAATAAAATTGGAGACAATGTAATTGTGCATAAAAATAATGTCAACTCCTCTTTCTACACTGTACTTAGTCACATGCCCCATTTACAGCCTGCACAATAATCACTTTTCCTTACCCGTGTCTACTTTTCGCTCAGTTGTTACAAAGATCATAAAAATACTCTCCAGTATGTATTTCCTGAGTGTCTCAAGGTCGTGTTGGCCATCGTCCAGCCTGACAGCAAAGTAGACCTGCAGCAGCAGTGAGTTCCCAGACAGGAAGCAGCTCTGAAAGCAATGAAAATGAAATCCCTTATGTTAGGATACCAAAGGGAAGCATGACCATACCACACAATATTGCCATTTCCAAGCAGGTGTAACATACCCGACATTGTTGCCGCAGTTTGAAAGAAATGCTGCATTTTAAATGAACCTGCCACACACTGGAGTTTATGGCTTCTGCCTGTAGAAAAAAAACAAATCGGAGTTTATTGAGAAATGTACAACACTGGTAATAAATGAGAACTTACTAACTGACGTGCACAGCGAAGCCTGTATAGCGAGGGACAATACCATTTTAGAGATACCTGTCTGGCACATTTAACCTGGTGCCTATATTCAACAAAAATAGGATTAATAGTATGCAACATAACTAAAACACAAAACCTAAAGGTTATACTTCTTACATAAAACCAACCACCAAATGGAAACTATCATTTAGATGAACAGAACTGTCTCACGTGTATGAATTTTTGCTTGTAAATATCTTGCTCCTGATAGTCACAATAACAACAATCAGGAATACATACCTATAGAAGATCTACCTCATTTAGATTTCAAACATGTTTGATAGGCTAAATAACTTTAAAGAAAAAAAACAAGCCGGCAAAAAAAGTAGATTCTTTAATCTTATGCTGTGTACTAACAGAAATATATGGTTATATGGGCATTTCAAAGTTGTCCTTAAAGAAATGAAGAAGCCAATATTTATAATATCCAATATTAATTGGTGGATTTTGTACAATGTAGCCTCTTATGTATCTAGTATCCAAATATCAAAATATTTTAGCCTATTTATTGTATATCAGGCCTTTATGTATTCTGGTTTACAGCAAGTATACAGTAGTTTTCAAAGGTCTCTGCTTATGCAAACTATTGGTAATGGCAGATTATTCAGCCTATATATTGGTATATTATACCCCTTTCACATCACCACTAAAAACCTGGGTCTGGTCTGAAACCCGGGTTTTTGGTGGTGATGTGAAAGGTATCGGGGTCCTGGTCCCAAATCTAATAACCCAGGACTCAGAAAAAAAAAAAAAAAGAAGGGTTTTTCCCATGTCCGACCCCGGTAAGTGGTGCTGTGAAAATTGCCGACCCAAGTTTTTCAACCAGGGTCTTACTTACACATTTGATTGGAGGGATTTGTTTATGGTTGCTATGCATAAGTAAACAAATCCCTCCTCGGGAGCCAGGCGCTTCCCCTACACTGCAGACAGGGACCAGGAATTTCCTGGGTCAACCCTGCAGTGGGAAAGGCTCTGACCTAGGAATTTCCCAGGTCAGAGATGGTCTTAAAACGGGGTGGTTTTTTTTTTTGCCTCTGCAATTCACCCAGCATACTGCCTTTGGTGATGTGAAAGGGGTATTAGGCTCTAATGCATTCTAGTTCCGAGCAAGTACTGTATATTCTCAAATATCTCAGGTACTGTGATTAGCAACAGCTTTTTTTTTATAGTTTAGTTAAATTCTTACATATGGTCTTTTCTGTGAAAACTCTTAAATAGAAGATGCCATGATTTAGAAATCAGCCAATCCGGGAAAGCTTTTGGCCAGCCTATTTATTCAGCCAATCCCATTAGTTTGCGCTTGATAGATGCTGCTAATGGAAAGATAGCTGGCTTACTCCATTATTGCCAAGATGGATCATTTCTAAATTAACTCCAGGTGTGTTTAACCCTCGGTGTACACAATTGTTTTTTTAAACAAATGTTATTTATTGTCTTTTTATTAGTTTATTGAACTGGGAGGTCGTGTTAAACATTAAGTTTTAAGTGTTAATAGAACTGATCATAAAAAGGGTTTGAGCCTTGGTATAGATATTATTTTAAAAGATTTATTTTCTTTTTCGAAAGGCAGCAAGATCATATTGGATTGATAACTTGTTTTTTATTTAAAAATTTTAATTCTAATACTATTTATAAATGAATTAAAAATTAATGTTTTTAAATAAAAACAAATAAAAAATATACAGTCTCAATAAATTTATAATATTACTTTCTAAACTTTGTATTAGTCTGCAATTTAATAGTGAATAGGTGATTGCTGCAAGTGAGACGTTATATATAATGAAAGGAGTAGGGATGTGTGATTTGAATGGTTGCAATTAAATTGAATAGTCTATGTATAGATATATATTTAAGTGAATTGGTGCCTAATACAACTTAACCCTGAACTAAAATTTAAATGATGTGCAAATTAAATTAAATTGCTCTAACAGTGTTAGTTTCCAGATAGATTTGAGCTCCTATAGTGGTGTTGTGTATTGTATTCATTATGACCTCCAGATACCTGCGACTGGGAAAGGTGGATATTTGCAATCCGGGGAAACATTACATCAGTATTCTGTGGGGAGGTCTTCGAATCTTCAGAAGCAGCAGGAGAGATTCCCAGACCAAAAACCTGCAAAGGGCACAAAAAATGCACTGTGACCTTACAATGTGTTAAATGCACTGTGACCTTACAATGTGTTCTTTAATAAAGAAAATATACCGGTATACGTCATCATCTAAACAGTATAAATAAAGAGAAGCGGAAGTAAAGAAGACAGCATCTTACTCCCTGCACAATGTGATGTACACCTGACAACTATAGGAATCTACTTTAATTCTACTACTTCTTGAATATTTATTCCTTCAGCCAGATAGATACAGACAAGGAAGAGCCATTTCTGTAAAGGAAGCTGTCCTGCATAACGCAAAGTATAGTCATCTAGTTCAACGTATATTGTGCATACCACCGTCATACAAAGTTGGCATTATGAAGTTTTCATATATACACACAAAAAAACACAACATATGTAAAGAAAAAAAAAAAAACAAGAGACAGCAGTCGTCAGAATTATTATAAGGAATTGAAAACAGGTTCAGCACATACGTGTCAGCGCATACTATAACTATACTGGGTTAATCTCACCAGTCCCGCATAAAGGCATCCCTGTAGGTGAGTCCCTATCTGTTTGCAATATGTGTACCCAGGACATCTGTAGTAACACATTCCTCTATTTGAAAGTGCGTAACGGCCATTATGGGGAGGGGTCAGTCCCCAAAAGAAACTTAACAACAGTAACAAGAGAACACAGACCACGCTTCTATTCAGATATATTAAACGCGTGCAAGTGTATATTTATAGACTTGAACACCTTTTATACATATGAATAGAATCGCAGCCTGTGTTCTCTTGTTACTGCCAGAATTCAAAGCAACATCTAAAAGAATCCTTTAAGTACTGTATTAGACCTGATTAATTCCAGTAAATTATACTTACTTGATAGGACAGGATCCCATGTGAAGTAGTATTTATAAATAAAGAGCTTTCTAAACTTCCTTCTTCATCTGGCAAAAAAACAACTATAAATGAAGTTTTTCCTCCAGCTGGAATAACCTAATAAACATAAAACAAAAGAACAAAAACAAACATTGTCATAAAAGACAAAATACTTACATAAAACAAATAGCTGACTGGCTTTAAAGGCAATATTTGTATTATTTCCTAAAGCAGTGCTTAATTCCCAGGTACCAGGTCCCCATGGTGACTAGAAATTTGGACAAACCACCCAGTAAGACATGGAGACCTTTCAGCAGGCAGGGAAAGTAGGGAAAAAGTAGCTGCAGCAGCAGTTTATCCAAAGGGCCACTTTAGCCTTACACCCCTGCCCATTAAAACTGCAGAGAGAAGCTCTATACTGAATGTGACCTAAAGTCACATCAGGGCCACTTTACTCAGACTAACGGCCAGAGCGCAACGGGGAGGAAAGAGATGTCCTGAGACTTAAATTATTAAGTAAATTGACACTAGTAAGGCATAGATTATAGATAGAAAAATGTAGATAAAATGATATGTAGCCAATATATAGAAAGACAAGAGATACATACAAAGATATAGCTAGACATACACAGATATAGCGTGTGACGATTCATAGAGCAGTATTTCACACTTTGAGATAAATTAGCAACATATCCACATTTTTTTGTGTCATTTGCAAGATGAGATATTGTCAATTACACTTTTGTTTTTAAATACTGTAAATAGCTATAGAACAAGTTTTACAACACATTAAACAGGTTTGTGAAACCTAGCACTTTTATTCATTTATTTGCATACAATGGAGACTTTAACGTCTCGTTTATCACGTTATGTTTACTGCTGATGAGGTTTAGTTAGGGGCTTCTATTATTTCTAGTTCCGAGCCCCTTGTAACTCAGCAATAGCGAACAGATCCAAGACTCCTGTACTTAGTACTCAGTGTTCCATAACTTCACAATTCTATTTAAAAGAACAGAACAGTGATTGTGTAGAAAACAGCCCTCTACATAACAGAAAGACTTTAGAGCAAAAAGAAATATAAAGTGTAATGCAGGGAAATTTCTCGTGCACTAAAGTGCAGAACATTTAATTTTTCACAGAAATGGAAACCTGGCAGGCTGTATCCCCACCATCAGCACTTTCTAACACCGGCAGCTCATTCTTACTTCTCTATGTTACATTTCACTTGGCCATAAAAAAAAAACATACACTGCTGCAGACTTGCAAGTATGTCCAATCTGTTATGTAAGATGTTAAAGAAATTTTTTTTTTCTAACTCCATGTTGTGTTCCTGAGAGTAATATTCTACAAACTCTGACAGCTATGCAATGACTTGGTCTGGAAATATGCATAGATCTAAATATTCAGCGCAAGTTTCCAAGTCATCTTATCCTTCTATCCACATATGCTATGCATTAGACTACAAAACAAGGGGATCAATGTTCTTGCTGTGGACTGAGGGCACTTGGAATAAATACGCTTAAACCTGACCTCATATGCCATGCTAGGGACTAAAACAACATGACAAGTACAACTGTAAAGAGAAATGGATGGAACTCTTCTGCTTGCACAGCAACTACACCTATCCATGGACCACTATTTTAGTTTTTTTTTACTTTTGGTACTACAGTCAAGCAAATAAGAGAGATTATACAAGATAATATGATTTACTTGACTGCTCCATGGCAGAATAGACTAACAGGTATTTCCCCTCGGTTGAGGAGCCAGGACCAGAAAAAGTCACCTTGAAGGTACATAACGGCTCCTCTTCCAGTATGCTGCGTCTTCTCACTCTCTTCAAATATAAGAAAAAAACGCATTCAAAGATTATAACAATAAAACAAAACTAATTGAGACAGGATACATATCTATGCTGCCATGATGTGAAGAAAATCATATCAGGTATAATCATCTCTCTTTTCCTTATCCTCCCATAGCAGCATAGACTAACAAGTCGTACCCATGACATATAGAAGGGTAGGATCAAGATTTTTTTTTTTTATACACAACTAACCCTAACTTTAGCACATCTGTCACTATTGGGGACAGGTGGAAATAGCTAGCCATCCACAAGCGCAATTTTCTATTTGCTGAGCATTTTGGCAATGATACAAGACACCATTTAGCTGGCGGCTGTATCTTGAAATAGGGTTAGAAGGACCAGCAGTTGCAACTGGAAAATGTTTTGCCCTTTTTCCTTGGTTCTCTGAACAACCAGTTCTCCAGCTGGATATTCTCTTTAGTCACCTGAATAGTAAAGGTTTTATCAATAAGTTTGAATACATTTTCTACTATATCTGGCCTGAATGAACCTTCCTCACAGATGGAATAGATTTATTTTTGGATAAGGGCAAGCTGATTGGCAAATATGCCCCTTCTTCAGTGTATGAGCATTCCAATTTATCTGACAGAGGCTCTGGGCCTCTTTAGGGATATCTCTGCTAAGTCATCCCTGAAGACAACTTTATCAGTTAAAGCAGTTATGAAAAGCTGAGTAAATTCACCCAATCAGAAAGCAAGCCAGCATCTTCTCCTTATTGCTTTCTGACCTACAGACAAACACTAACTTCAGAAACTAACAGCACAATTACTGAAATGCAGAAGAGGAAAAACTACACTAGCTTACACAGACCCTTAAGCTTTGTGACCATTTCTCCTGCATGGTAGAAGTAGCAGAGAAGTAGTAATAGTAGTACCAGTGTCCATAAACAAATGTATTCCACAAGTGAAAAGCAGAATTGTCTGGTGAAGAAAACACCAAGAGAAAAACTACACTGACTTAGCACAATAACCAGCATTAAATATACTCCAGGGTCCAGATTTACTAAGCTGTGGGTTTGGAAAAGTGGAGATGTTGCCTATAGCAATCAATCAGATTCTAGCTTTCACTTTCTATTTACATACTCGAGAATGTCAGCTAAAATCTGATTGGTTGCTATGGGCAACATCACCATTTTTCCAAAACCGCAGCTTATTAAATCTGACCGCAGGCGTGAACGGAAAATGATGCACTGAATAAAAACCATGCCCAGAAATCCTTTGCCTATAGAACATTATGAACTCCAGAAAAATGGCAGCATTCATGTGCTTGAGGAACATAAACCCACCAGAAGCATGACATTCCTGTGTCACTACCAGTGCAATGCACATGGGCCTGATTGTGATCATCACTCCCCCTGCATTGACGGACGGCTAGCAGCTGCAGCATCAGGATCTGTGCAGACAGAGGCCAGCCATCACCACCTACTCCCCAACTGTTATCTGGAAACAAACGGGGGCTTCGGACCTTCTGACCTGGTACCACATGGCATTCGCTACAGAGTAAGTCCAACACTAACCCCCTGACAAATGAAAACAACCCTGTCATTTTTCTCCTGCCTTCGCTCCTGTGACGAGAGGAAATACCAGTTTGTCTTTGCTGAAATGGGAGGAAATTTTTTTTAAATGAACAGACCAAATACCGACCATTTTTACCATAGTAAAAGGTCAGAAAACCACCAGGTCACTGCATAATCTGTACTCAGCTGTTATAGAAACATAGGTTAAAGTATTAGGAGCAAAGAATGTGCTGCAGAAATATTGTCCATGTAAATCCTTCATGGGTGATTTTTACACAAAATTAGATAGATATCTTGTTCAATTTATTGATGAACTCTGGAACATTTGTATATAGTATTTTTCCTTTGTCACAAAGGCCCAGATCCTGGGCTACGATTATGTACGTAATTCCCGTTTTGAAGGTTGTGCACCATTTTACAATGCCGTAAGGGCCGGCGTACGTAACGTAAGTTTAGTATGTCGCCTCTTACGAAAAGGCGGAGATAGACATGCTAATAAGGGGACAGGGTGTGGGAAGCCCTGGTTTGATCAGCTATGCAGTCATAAGGCCACATATGTGATCGTAAAAGTTAGGGTAGGAATCTGGACACGTAAGTATCCATATTTACTACAGACAGCGAGGAGTGCACGGGGCGTACACTCCCTGCTCCGATGGCGGCCGTACTGACCTCGGGCGGCCATAAGGCGTCTGTAGGTCAGGATCCGGCCCAAAGTCACTAAACCTTAATATAGAATAGTTGCACCCTAATACTTAAGGGCTAGCAAGGCTTGTATTTTCAACTGTTTAACAATCTTCTATTTTGTCCGGATATGTTTTTGTGGTCATGACTAAAAGCTTACATTTTATTTGATCAGTTCAGAGCACTTGTAAAGTTTCCAAAGTGATGGCTTGTAGACACACTGACATGTACTATGAAGTGTACACCTCTTCCCTAGAGATCATTCTAGCACTATTCAGCTAAACCTTCCAAGCACATACCTAGCAGTGATAGGGGCTCTGCTTTGCAAATGTCACTAGTTCACTAATACTTTCCAGTTATTAGAATGATTTCTGGTAGGTTTACAAATGAGTTCTCACACAGTATATATGAAAAAACTTTAATTTAAAAGAATATATGTTTTAACAGTAAATTTAAATGTATATTTTAACAGAAAATATTTTTATTACCAACAGCTCAGCTATGTAGAGGAGCCCAAAGCTGTTAATAGTAGTCACAAGATCATGAGAATTCACAACGGACAGACAGCAAATTCAACTCTGGAAGCATCCTGCATCTGGTCTATATATTTAACCAACTTTGAGATATTTAAAAAGAAATAAAATAAGATCATCAAGCTAAAGTTTAGAAGCTCAGAGATAGTGGCAAAACCTAAATTTATTTCCAGTTGTACATTGTGACAAATGATAATCCATTTTTAGGGGGATCAAGTTTACCATTCTAATGCAATTCCTAAGCAGATGCTTCCTGAACCACCTCTTAAACCCCTATTCACAGCACACACGGATTCTTCATTTCAGGTGCTCTATAGTGGCCAATAATCACAGTCTTTTATACTTTGCTGCATTCAACAGAAAACAGTTAACTAATAACTTCAGACAGATTCACATGCACGGTTTTCAAGCTTCAATTTTTCAGTGTTTTGCTTAAATGATCAGCTCCAGTTAATGTCCAAAGTGCTTATAACAAAATTTGTAGCAGAACGTTGCATGCTCTCGCAGTGCAACCCACTCAGCCGTCAGTAGGAATACTGACAAGTGCTGTTTGCCTGTTAATATCTAGTCTTGTTTCAGAATTGCAGTTGTTCTGCCTCTAATAGTTATATGCTAAAGAGTAAGCTAGTACTGGAAATAATAATGAGAGAAACTTCTACCTATTATATGTGAGTGCAGATGTCTCCCACATGGTGAATAGATTGCATTATGACAAATAATGTTTGTAGTATGCTTCTCTTATACTGCAAGTATTTTCATAAAATAGAATGGGTATCAAAAGGTATGACACCACTGGATGAGAGTAATCTGTGCCGCTATATGCACATAAATATAATGAACAGACAACTTCTCAAGTATGCGTACAGGCTGAACAAGGGAATAATGTACAACTAAGGTCTAGCAAATGTATTCCTCTGTAATATACTAAGTTCAACAAAGAAAGATGATGTTTAGGGATTGAATGCCTTTAAGTCTAAATTCTTTCCTGCTTTTGAATTCCGATAATGATCTGAAGACAAGCAGATGCATTAACACTTTATCCACTTAGACAATACCAAAATTTACTTGGTGCAAAAATATTACAAGAGAGTCCTAAATGAAATTTTCAATGATTTTCAAACAGCTGCTGACAAGAAAGGACCTCAGAAAGCTGCCAACCTGTCAGTGTGTCAAATGTTAGGCACCTCTGTGAAGACTCTGCTGGACTGTACAATACAATCGTCATACCCCAATCATACATGTAAAAAACTCCACATGCTGGCTGGGTTGGCAGGTATCTGAACCCAAGGGGGCGCTGTGCTGATCTAGCAGTTGCCATAGCTCTGGCTTGAAGTAACCATAAGAACCACTAATATTATAAATAGCACTTTACCACCGTATAGCAGTGCTGTGATGGGTAAACCGATTAAAAAGATTACGCCTCTTCGACTACTTACAGCATTTATTTCGCTCAGTAGCCATTCACTTATCTGGGGATGTATTGAGAGAGAATCTTTTCACACAAAAAAGTTGGAGACAGCATATTAAGCTGGCCATACACTAGAGCGATTATTGGCCTCATCATCCAATTATCGGGTGATCAGGCCAATAATCGCTGTAGTGAGCGGGCATGAGAGATTTTTCAAACGGGCAAAAATCACCCTTGAAAGGGTCTGGTACTTTTGACAATTTTTAAAATATCAGACGCAAATGCCCAATATTTTAACCAGTGCCAACCAGCTCAGTAAATAAAACAAGGGCCTCTCTTTTCTGCCAGAATTATCAGTTCCAGCAGGTGTATGGCGCAGATAACGAGATCCTTCCCTGGTAGGAAATCATCCTGTTTATCGTGCCACCTGCTGCTGGGATAAATAATCGTGCTAATATGAGGCCAGCTTTAAGCATATCCAATGGAGAGTTGCTCAGTGCATAGGTGGACTTCAAGATCATTTAATCTTTCCTGTGACTTGTCAGCTCGTGTGAAAAAGTCAGTAATGTGTGGCCACCTCAGATTACTTGTATTGCTCAACTTAAAGAAAATTAAAACCCATTCTTCAGCACAGAAATGTGTAGTTTTATTTCAGGAAAATGGTCCTGTTTGAAGCTGCTACATAGAAGAACAGTGCCAAGAAAAGCTAAACATCTTGGCTCTTATCCAGCACATAGTTTCCAAAAGCACATCAACACTCACCCTGCTATATACGGGAGACACATGGAAATATCTACCACTTGTAAACACTGAATTCACTTCAATATCTGTGTCCCTACTAGGGTTGAAAGCACAGAAAGTTTGGGCTTTGGGGAGTCCCACAGACCTGAAACAGAAAGGGAAGAGAAAGAAATCTCAATCACATTACAATAACATAATATTTCAGGAAAGACATGAAAAACATTCTCCATACTAGTTTAGATTTCAAAACTCTACAGAGGCCTCTTTAATTGCTCATCATGTCAGTTACACAAATTAAGTTTCTCAGCTCCAATTCTATTCAAGATTATTTAACAAAATTCCATTCCAGAAACCAATATCACGAAGATATGTGAGGCTCAACAACAAGTAATTAGTAGAACATTAAAAGAGATGATTAAACAGGCATATTGTCAACGTATATTTGCAACCATGATAATAACAACTACTTAAAAACTGACAGAGATGCAAATCAAAACAAAGAATAGCCCTGGTTAATGTAAAGAGATAAATCAGTCAGTTTACTAAAATACTCTTTTCTAATCACTTTACAGTGACTCCATACTTGTTTAGAAATATCCCTCGTTAAACCATGTGAACAAAGAAAAGATTGGCCCAGTCGGTTTTCACACTGTTTTATATTCTAAACCAGAATTGCCCTAGACCCAGAGGTTCTCAACCATGTCCTCAACTACCACTATCACTGGAGCACAGGTGTGTTCATTACTGACTGACGTATGTGAAAAGAACCACAGGTGGTTCTCATTATATCACTTGTGCTTGAGAGAGATTTAGAAAACATGTACGGTTAGTGGTTAAAAACACTTGCCCTACAACCTATTTTATACTCATTTTTGAATAAGATTTAGAATAGCTTTATCTTTATCCCAAGCCTCAGATGGGAGGCTATTCCACTTATTCACTACCTTTTTAGTGAAGTAAGTTTTCATCACATTTCTCAAACTACTGTACTACCTTCCAGTTTCAGTGCATGACCTTGTGTTTTAATACATCTCTCCCTTCAAATAATGCCATTCTCCTGTTTCTATCATACACCCTGCCCCCATTCTCTGTTCCAAGCTATAAATGTTAAAAGTTTGGTAGAGGTTTTAAATCATAGGGCACATATCTATAACTATACCTCCTGTATACCATTTCCAAAACTATATATCCTAGGTGTAGAATATAGCGTTCTCCGAAATATGACAACTGACGTCTTTCCAAATTATTTCTGCATATAGTATATACCACTGAACTACAGCACATTGCAATGGTCTCTGCTTTACTTCCTTAAGTTGTATACTTGGGTTACGTGGACAGATACTAAAGACAAAATATGGTCTTCAGAAATTTCATTTGCTTCATTTTTGTGAATAAGTATTTAGTCATATACCCTTTTCCCATGCATTGCATACTAAAAAGCATACATCCCACACTAACATAAAGAACAAAGAAAAGATTTTAGTGCAGTGTTCCCAATGGGCATGTTGCCACTGCAAAAGGACAATTCTCTCGATTGCTTTTGCCCCGCAAGAGAAAAGATGCTACTTCAAATGGTAAGTATAAATTTAACCCAAACCCTCCCTTCCCTGCAGCCTAACCCTAAGTCTCCCTTAGCTGCAGCCTGACCCTACGACTGTCCTTCCAATACCCTAACCCTAAAACTCCCCGGAGAGTGTTACTCACCTCTCAAGTCAGTAGGACGGGTCTGCGATGGCGTTTCACGAAAAATAAATGCCTAAGTATGCCCATTCCCCCCCCCCACCCAAAAAAAAGGAAAATGGCGTCTTTTCAAAATTAAAATTTATTTGGCTCTCTACACTTCTAAAATAGCTATTTTGCGGCAGAGACTTCCACAGGTTCCCAACTCATACTTACTGGGTCCCAAAATCCAGAACAGAAGGTTGCAGATGTAAAGCCCTCCCACTAGGCCTTGCAATACTAAAAGAAAAGAACAAAATAGTATTAAAATACATATTTTAAACATATTCTAAGTAACCCTTTATCCCAAGAGTGTACCAATGTGTGTGAATCAGTGTTCCGGGTGAAAGAGAAGGCCATCAGGCCATCAGGAAAAAGTTAGCCCTGCTTATTATTCTCAAAGGAATGAGCAAAGCAGTGATAGACATGCACAACTAATTGCTTGAATGGCTGGCCTCAGGTAAGTATTTGTTTTTATTTCTTTTTTGGGGGTAGGCAAGGAGGGGCATATATTACTTAAACCCCCATTAATATTTCAGTGGAATACCCACATATTGAGCCAGACAATGAGACAGTCACCAATACTTTAAATGTGAATGATAATGCAAAAACATAACAATACACAAAGTCTTTTCTTATGTAGATAAAAAGGAAAAAGCATTCAACCATGGGACTGTTCTTTAACATCACAGCTCAATGCCTGTACACCACGACTTGTAATCTTTTTTTCTGCATCTCTTAGTCCAGTGCTCCTCAACCTTTTCTCACCCTCAGCACACCTAAACCCTTCCCAGAATTCCGACCAAAAGCAAGTAAAAAGTAATCTTTTATTTTATAAATTTAACATCACAGCTAATAACTTTTCTTTTCTTATAACTAATATCAACTGTTAGGCAGCAGCCCCATCATGTGTCTGTAGCCTCCTCAGTATTATTATTATTAACCCTTATTTATATAGTGCCATATATCGTCAGCAACACTTTACAGAGAACTTTAGGCATTCACATCAGTCCTTGCCACTACTGAAGCTACATAATAAGGTCCCTAACACATACATACACTAGAATATTATTGACATGTTGGAGGAAACCGGAGCATCCGGAGAAAACTAAGGCAAACCCAGGGAGAACAGTATTCCACATCATGTGTCTGCAATGGATGTGGGTCCCCGGAAAAAACTGCCTTATTTCGATAGAGCCGTTACTCACCTTGCCCGTGGTCCGGGTCCTACAGTAGCAGTGGCAGCATTTCCAAAACGGAATGGGTGAGTATACCGATCGGCATACTCACCCATTCTGAAAAAAAGAACTAAACTGAAGGGGTATTCCCCAGCAGGTATCTTTGGCCTCCCTATACTTAACTTACCTTTTCAGTGTTCCTCCTTCCTTTGTCCTTCGCGGTGCTGTTTGCGGCGCTGACATGACCTGAGGTGGCGCCAGCGTCACACTGCAGGAGATCACGGGGTACACTGACATTCTGTGTCAGTGTCAGGGCTGGAGGGGCGGAAGCTTGGTCCAGAAAGGGGAGTGATGGGGGCAGGGTGTGGAACAAATGGTGAAATAGTTTCTTCCAGTGCTTTTCTCCTGTTGGAGGTATTGCACCGCAGTACACTTAGCAACATTTTGTGCCACATCACACTGGTTGGGGAGCACCGTCTTAGGCGATAGTGAATTTAAAAAAAAAACTGCTTTCATAGGACCTATGGAAGGACCAATACATAATCAGATATTCCTATAACATGCATCAGCAATTGTTGTCATGCATTTGCATTTCTCCTTCCTCTGAGGATTCCTGAGTGATAGACAAGGTAAGCGGCTGGCAAGAATCACAAATAAGAGCATTTTGTGGCAAGTGGGAGCCTGGCACAACTTCATCAGGAATTGTTTTTGTTTTATTTAAATATAAATATTATATTGTCCTTTCCAAAGTCTGAGGCACATATATGTTGCAATCCAGCTTTATTGCGCACTATTTCTGAAAAATTATAAATGATAAAGACAAAACTCAACAAACAAGCAGGGAAGCATTATTTTATCATATATATGCAGACAAAAATACATAATTAAACATTATCGTATACTACTGTATACCTAGACTTTCAGGACAATTAACCAGATCAATACATTTATTAGTTGAGTAAAGTATATCAGTATATCCTTAATGTCCACACTGTTTATTTATGTAAAGACAGCAGCCAAATGGAAATAAAGGTACTGTATTATACGGATGAGAATACAATGGTGTCCTCAAGTTACAAGCAGCTACTATGCCACTTGCAGACTATGAGCCCGATTCAGATTTAAGAAATTGCGGCTTCTTACATGCGCAGTTCTCTAAAATAACCTACTACTCATGTGTCATAGGACATTTACGCAATCAACGTACCACTTAGGTAAATAGATTCACCACGTGCAGTCTTTAAAGGCCACACAGTGATTTAAGAAAAGGTGCTAGTGCTGCCTCAGAGTAGAGAGGATGGGGGGAGGGAACATCCATGCATACTTTCTTCTTAAGGAGGAAAATATGCATGGTTACTTAAAGTAACATATGGCTCTCTCATGTGCCACCAGGCTCCTAAAAACGGGCGCAGGGTGAGTTCACATATAACTCAATCTGAAATCTGAATCTGGTCCTATATTACCCATCAATATTATAAAATATTCAGCATTTCGGGGTAAACATTTAAACTGTGCATAAAGATAGAGAAGTCTAACAGTCCAACATAGCAGAAGCTCAAACATTTTACATTACATAAAGGAGAATTATTTCTTGTACAGGATACAGGATGTCACATTCACTCCAAGTTCTCAGGCTGTATAATGAATGTTACTCCTCTTTATGTGGAATGTCAAAAATTAAATCGAGACTGCAGTCTGATGTACTCTGAAGTGCATATAGTATTTCATTATTACCATAGTTAAAGAGTCCTCTGCTAATGTTATTTTTACAGTGCATTCATATTTATTCACAATTTACACAAAGACCTTAATTAATCTCACTCGTACAGAGACAGCCTGTATTTTAGGTTTGATATTTACATTACTTTCCAGAATACCATATATAGATCCCCTGGAGACTTCACAGTATGCAGCACACCAGAACTAGCAAAGCATTACAGAAAAGCACATGCACATTTGGCAAATGAAACTCAATAGACTAAAGTTGGAAGTTTTTAGTTTTTTTTTTTACAGGTGCTCTGAAAATAGAGGGGGAAACATCTGAAAGGACAACAAGAAGATTTAGGGTGGGAGAAATTTGTGTTATTGGTCATTACTTTTAGGTTCCAGAGTCTGGTGATCAGAATGAATGCATTAACATAGAAAGTGACGGCAGATAAGAGCCATATATATCTATATCGACACTAGATCCTATTTTAACTTCAATTTACCGGTAGTTTGAGATTTAGAATAGTTCCGGCTCCAAGCCATACATGTTTTGCGACAGAGCATCTTGAGGCAGTTGAACAGAGTGGCGGACTCCTGGAGTCGCGATTTCTTCACTGACAGGATAGCCCTTCATTTCAAGTCAAAACATAACCCTCCCCTAACCTGATGTTTCCCACAGCCTAACCCTAACCTTCCCCATCAGTCAAGATAGTGACCCGGCCAGACAGAAGAAAGTCAGCTAAACCGGTCAGCTTTTTAGTGGCAGCAGGCTATCTGTGGTGTTACATAGTACAGCTGTTTGGACCGAATGATCTAGACCCACAGTGTTCATTTTAGAATGCACATTACACAAAAACATATAGAAACTAAACATTACCATTTCATCTGAGAAACCAAATCTGACAAAGATTAGCACTGTGCTTGTTTATATAAGCTACTCTAAATAAAATGTAGCCTCTGTTTTGCAGACACGGCATATTACAGCTGCTAAAGTTTTTTTTTGTACCAGCTTTATTGAATACTACTTCAGAAACATTATAAATGATAAAGACAAAACTCAACACAAAAGCAGGGCAGCACTGTATTAAACACATATATGCAGACAAAAATATATAATTATACATAATTGTATACTACTGTATACATAGACTTTAAGAGCAATTAACCAGATTAATACATGTGTTAGTTGAGTAAAATATATCAGTATATTCAGCTGCAATCTGAAAATAGATCCATTAATCTTTACTCAACTTGCAATCACAGTTTGTGATTGGAAATTCAACAGTGTGCTGGTGGAGTGACTTACCTAAATCATAGAGACTTAAACATACCCAGAGAAGTCCCAGAAAAAAAACGGAAAGAATATGCATTAAATGTAAGATCGACTGATTGCATCACTAATGAAAAAGTAGTTCTGAGAAAAAGTTCTGAAGAAATCCCTGCTGGAACCACTGTGTGCAAATTTAGAGAGTTTTGGAAACAGGACAAACAAATTATGGAATATTTACCTCTGCTTACAGTAAGTGGGTTTTTTTTGCAATTGTGACCTACTAAAATGTTGGACCGTACCTACTCCTCCCATGTTATCTAACAATAAGAATATGCTTTTGGAAACTTTTTATAATGATTGAAGGAATACTATAACAGTTAAAATACTATATATCATAATCATATCTTGTCACGGTTTGACTCAACAAAATGGTTCTTGTTCAGGCATCCTCTTCAACAATAGTGATAATAGTTGGATTTTGTAGACACAGTCATGTTCTTTGACTGTAACCTTGCTTAAGACCAGGGGTTCTCAAAGCATTTCTCAGAGACCCCTAACAGTGCACGTTATCCAGGTCTCCTTGCTGGTGCCTCAGGTGTGTTTATTGACATATGTGAAAAGAATCATTACAACACTTGTGATTATGAGGAGGCCTGGAAAACATGTACTGTTAGTATTCCCAGAGGAGAGGTTTGAGAACCCCTGCTTTAGATAATGTTAAATATTTTATGTATGGGCATGAATGCCATCTCCCACAACATCATTTTTCTGTTAATTTATATAAAAAGAAAAAAAGATAGCATATTCACCTTTGTTTTCTGGGGCTATTCTCTTTGTTAAACTATAAACCTCAATCATATTGCATTTATGTTCAAGATAAGTGATCCATTTTAAGTGATTTGCTCTGGGAATAATGCTGCTTTGCCCAATTCGGGATGTGAGGTTTTTTTTTAACTTTCAACTGATTGGGCTACTTTATGCAAATGACATTTGTCTGCCTCAACTATGCCAAAATAAATATACAGAAAATATAATAAGGTGAAGTCAGAATAAGAAGTGATGTTTTAAGTAATGTTTTAAACTATATCTATTTGGGTATAATGTGGATTAAAGCTGAATGGTATTGCCAGGGAGCAAATATTTTACTTTCCTTACTCAACCAAATACTTTAAGCAAACACAACAGCTCTGAAAGTAACGGTGACTGTGTGATATGTATTCATTAATTGTCATAATGTATTGAGGTTACTTTTGGTAGTCAGTAGTCATGACAAATACCACCTTAAATACAGCACAATGATGACATGTTCATTATATTGCTTCCTAGTCAGGGCTGTAGAAAAAGCATGCTGCATGGGGTGGGTCAGGCTTGTTAAGACACGCAGATATACTTCAATAGTAAAACAGCTCTCAACCTAGCAAATCCACAAGCTATGCTTAATGTGTAGGTCACAGCCTGGCAGGCAAAGAGCGTGTGTAAATATTTTCCCATGTAGTTACTTTTCTAAATTGTCTTGGAAAAGTACTTGGGCCATGAAGAGTTGTTGATAGCAGCCAAAACTCCTTTTGGAAACTATCGTTTTGTTTATTAAAGATAAGCTGTATAAATGCTGCTGGTGAAACAATAGATAGATGTAGCCTAATTTGTGTACATTTTTGTGTGACTGACTTCACGCTATGCTCTTGATGCATTTTCTTACCAAATCTAAAATCACACCAAACTAATACCCCTATTCATGGTAGGCGCAATAAAAATCTATTCAACTGCTTAACATAGCGGTGATGTTTACAACATGTTGAGCCCTATGTACCCTGATTTCAAAAAGTCATATAGTTAACATATATATATTCTAAATTCAATAAAACTCTAAATACACCTGTCTATTGGTGCACTACTGCCATTAAAGGTTTGGGCATACTGGTGCTTGTAATACCCAAAGCACCATATTTACCAATGGCTGCCAGGCCATGCTGGAATGTGAGGAACCACGAGTGCCAGCATTCCCTGACTCCACACAATATATGGGCCGATACAATACTTATAATAGAACTAACAGGTCACAGCAGAATTAAAAATCTGCTGGCCATACTGCCTATTTATATCCTGTATCCTGTGACAGCATGAGAAACTCCCACCCACAGTCACAGGTTATAAATAGATATCATGGGCAGCAGATTTCTCATTCTGCTGCGGAAGGTCTTGCTTGTGTCATCTAAAGGGTTTTTTGTTATTATGAGCTAATAACTTTGGATTAAAAGCTTGGAAGACTGGACCTGATGAAAATCCTAATGTTTAGTATGAAAGGCCCATATATTGTGTGGAGGCACTACAGGCCACAGTGGGCACTGGTATCAGGGCCCATTGATAGCCATGGTTATGCTGGTGCTTAGAAAACTACAAGTACCAGCATGCCCAAGAGTTTGATGGCAGCCTGGGCTTGCTGAAACCTGTAGACAATAGTGTATTTACTGTTATGTTATGTTTCTTAGGGGTAGGAGGTATTTATTTATTTTTACTTTGTTATTTACTTAGGTCTTCACAATGTTTGCAGCATGCAATTGGTTGCAAAGTCCTAAAATACAACATATCTTGCTGGCCCTTTATACCACACAATGTGGGTGATAAAAGATTTATAATAGAACTGAGTTATGTCAACATTTCCATCATGCCAAACAGGTCCCGCACATCGCGGGGAATAGAATCGGCCCTATTATACTATTATAATAGTTTTAGGTTACAACTCATGTTGCTCATAAAACTTCACTACTGTAATAAAAAATGTGTTAAAATGAGCTCCAAACCCATGCCAAGTTCATGCCATTGACACAGCCCCGGCCTTCTCAGTAGGTGAGCAGTGCATGCACTTATTCTAAAATGCAAACCTACTTTTGCTGTAACTCACTAAACTAGGTGCAGAACCATATATAAAATTGGGCAGATAGAGGACAAACAGCAGCATCTAGCACTGTATTCTAGCAACTTGAAACATATTACATAAACAGAGGGCCTACTCTATGCCAGATTTGTGGGATGAATCAGTTAATGACACACTAACGGCAGGCACTACACTACAAGGGAACCAAAACAGAGCTGCTTTATGTTTGACTAAATAGCTCAATATTATGATAAAATAATAAAAGAACATTAAATCCTTAGACATGATGACCTACTGAAATCTAGATAACCAGAATGAACATAAACATTTGCATAAAAAAATTGGATTTATTTTGTTTATAAGAAATGATATACTTTAAAGTGCCAGTTCTAACAAACTGCATTTAGTTTTCCTTTATTATTTGATCAACTATATGATAGTTTTTTCATTAACAATAACTCACAAACAAAAAAACTCACTGTTGTCTTTTCATTAATGCACCTCCACTTAGTGGAGTATTCACTGCTGACAATAAGTGAATGTTCTACTCAGGCAATACTTTCTCAACTTGTCTTATTACATGTTTGTGCCAAAATGTTCAATGAAAATAAATGTATATGGCTGAAGTGCAAACCTCCGATACAAACAGTTTACCTCAGATTACATAAAGTTCATTGTTACTTACTTCTGTTCTTGCAAATGTTCCTCTGTGTTCTGATCAGAATCAGTCTAGAAAAAGAACATAAAAAATGTACACATTACAAAGCTTCTAAATACATATAGCTGGAGCATAATCAAGAAATATATGATATTAAACAAACTGATTATTTGAACAGCATAGTAGTAAAGTGAACACAGCTAGGTCAAGGTAAACATACCTCATGTGAGGATTGCAGAATGCCAAACAGAAAAAAGTATTAATATTATTCTCCCTGGAGTTTGCATGAGGCTCTCAATAATGAGTTTTTGGATAATGAATCCTGTATGAGAAATGTGTATGTGTTTGTTCATGGTTTCACATGTAGCTTACTGTATTCTTTTGCAAACTTTAATTCACAAGATGCTTATTATGGTATCTGCAATATATGACAAACAGTGTCATTTATTGGGATATCCTCCATTATCTCAAACAAGCAGCAATAATGTGCTGTTTAACAGGAAGTAGACAAAGACGCTTTCAGTGCTGGACATTTAAATTGACCAAGACTGAAAAGAGGTAGTAAATGCCACACCTAACATAACAAGCAGCATCTGACAAGATAGTTTTATATAAGCTGCACACCCCTATCTGAGCTAACTAAGCTGCTGGGTAGGTGAAGTCTCTTAGCTACAATAGCCAGATATATGTGCTCAGAGGTGTAGAAAGCTTCCATGGTGCCCGGAGCAAGGGTATGTTGCGGCGCCCCCTCCTCTGTGCTGTATTGGGGGTGTGGCCATTTATCAGCTTCCCATTCTCCTCATCACCCCCCTCCACATTCTCTTTCCCCTTCATCATCTTCCCCTCCCCTCACCATCTCCCCCCTCCTCCTCTTCATCTCCC